>JASAMY010002000.1:0-147965 GCA_030248085.1 Paralinhomoeus sp. GSCO2_6
ATATACATGTGTCGGTTATATACATGTGTCGGCCGACACATGTATATAGACAACTGATGTATATACGTATCCGTATCTATATGTGTCGGTCTATACACATCTGCAGTTCGAGTGAAATTCTCCCGATATAATTTATGCGGAAACCGGCATCAGAAAACCCCAAGCAAAAGAATACAATAAGCAGACGCTCAACAGCGAATCATGGACTCAAAGTGGCTGCCACTGCAATTGTCCAAGTATAATAACATGTAGTTGGTGGTTACCTTACCTAGTTAATGCTACTGCCTAATTAATTAATGATGAATAATAGAAAGACCTTGCCTAATTAATGCCAATTAATGCTACAGATGTATGTAAGTGTAATACTTCGGCACTCTGTTGCTCAGCTGCGCAGTGCGCGCGACGTCTGACTCTGTTGAGCGTCTCTGTTCCGTCGCGCTCAAGCTCAAATGCAAATGCATGACTGAAATGGGTTCGAGCCGAGCAAGAAAACCTAACGACCTGCGGCTCGGCTGCCTTCCGTTCTACGTTCACCTGACCTTAACACGACCACAAGCATCATACCTCGGCCTTTGCACCATTTGAGCGCGAAAGACGCGCGTCATAGAATACAAAGTTGCAATACTGTGCAGAATAGTCGCCGATACGCCCACCGGCCGGGCCGGGCCGGCCCGGCCCATGCTCATCCCTAATACATACACATACGCGACGCGACCATACATACACCCAGACGTGGAAACATGTGCCTTTTAGACGATGGTCGTAGGTGCAACGTGACGTTATTTATTCCAAAACTCAACATTTTTACAAAGGCTCAAACCCGACGCAGAACCACGGTAATCTTTTTTGATTACTGCACGTCTGACTGACTGGGCAACATTTTTTTTTACAACTCAAAAAAAACGTTACAGTAATCGTTTTTGATTACCGCCGAAATCGCGTAACGTTTTATTTATATTTTGGTAACTGGTCAGTAGCATGATGATATTTTTTTTGGTTTTCATAGAAATCTGATTGGTAATCTGACGGTGATTATGCGACCAAAAAAACGTGACAGTTTCATACTTTCATGTGCTTGGTAATCAGCGAGACGACTGACGTGAACTGTACTTGGTCGCGTTTTATGTGTGAACCCTCGAAGTTTTTTCGGTCCATTCATACACGTAGTAGCGAGTGCACAGTGTGTACAATGCGCCTGCTTACGTGCCTCTGCCTTGTTTTACTTGTGTGCTCTCTAAGTTCTGCTACTGAGTTCAGCCCAGCACAGGCGCTCAGTCGTTTGCGCGGTTCAAATTTTTGAATTGTTATTGTTGCTGAATGTTCATTAAAACGTGCTAAATCGCTAAACTAAAAGTAGATATTGGCTTAACATCGCATAATGCTCGAGGGCGACGGAACAAGCGAGGCAGGTGACGATGGAGGTAGCGTTCATTTAACTTTTTGCCGTTTTTTTTTTCTTGGTGGTTGTGTCTTTGTGACGGGAATTCCAGTGGCACAGTGTTATAGCAGTGATAGACGCGGCTGTGCAGCAGATCCTGGAGAGCACAGCTGGCGGCGACATGCATTTGGCGAACTTGGATGATGAGAATTTGGAAGCGGTTTTTGCCGACGCCGCCGCCGCCGCCGAACGAAATTCTCCTATTTTTGTACATACTGTACACCCTGTACATACTGTACATACTGCCCTGTACATACTGTAACATGCTGTTGAAATCATGTCGCGTTGTGATTTTGTGAATCGGTACGGTCCGTATCGCGTTTTGATTTGACGCGTAAATGACGTCCGCGTCACGATTTAGAAAATAAGATTACCGCTCAGTTTTGTGTGCAAACTCAGTCAACATGTTGGCAACCATTGCGTTTGTGTCACTATTCAATGCAATGACGCGTTTCTGCATAGTTTTTAAATTTTGCAAAAGACCTGACAATAACGTGACTATCCCTATTTATTACTCACACATTATTGCCGCATTTTCGAAAAAAATAGGTCATCGACATATTAAAATGAAAAATGTGACAAAAACATTCAAAGACTTGACAGTAGATACACATGAACTGTCGGTCTAAAAAAAAATAAAACACTTCTAAAACGGCCATTTCAAAAACGGTTGGGCAGAAATGCCGCGGCATTTCTGCCAATGCCCAACTGTGTCGATCGACACGGTTCACGCTGGAGATGATAGGGGGCGCAATTATAGGGTGGATAATTATAGGGTTTACGGTATACGTACATGGTTGCACCAAGCAGACGACGACAAGGCGCGTGTCGTTCAGAGACAATCGCTGCGCAGCGGTGGCCGAGTCGAGGCCGCCACTGCGCCTGCCCTGCATCTTTCTTACACGGACGAAGACCTCGACGGACACGAGATGGAGGACACGGAGGACTTTAATCTGCACGTGCAGCGGTACCTAGACATACAGTAACCATTTGGACTTTATCCTACCGTTAAATCCTTCAATAGGGCCCCGCTCTCCAAAGACTGCACCCCATGTGCCGAGAGGTTGAAACAATAATGGACATGAACCCCCTCCAATAGTGCTACGCGAGGCGGGGAGATGATTTGCGTTATAAATGTACACATGGAGAGAGGGCAAGTAGTATTGTAGTTACGCCTCAATGGTGTGTACTGTGTACACACACTGCACAACCATTACTAAATGACATTTCATGGAGGGAAACGCACGCTTTAGATTGAAGTGATGGTTGGGCAATAGAAAATGAAAAATGCGGATCTCAGTGATCAATCAGCTGTGTTAAGGCCCATTTATACGCCTCCGGTCTTCTAACTCGCGCGGCTTAATCACACTGTTCTGTTATCTGGCTCCCTCCGTTCTGGAATTTTGCATTGTGTCAGGCGCGGAAGGTTCAAATACCGTAAATCCTCCAATAGTGCCCCCGGGGCAATATTTCAGTTTCTCCTTACCCGGGGGCACTATTGGAGAGGGGGGCACTATTGGAGGGGGGCTTCTATTATTTCAACCTAAAAATTTTGAATGGTAATGCTAGTTTCACTGTCAAAATTGCCGATTTTTCAGTGATTTTGATCACTTTTGCCACATTTAATGGTTGATTTACCGTTAATAGTTGCTGAAACACACTATTATTGGTTAGTAGGACTGCGCACTACCATGTAAATTTACCCACCGCTATATTTTTGCCCATAAAAGGCACATGGCATAACATAACCCCTTACCCCCGGGGGCACTATTGGAGGGGGGGCTCTATCAGTTCAACCTTGCCATACCCAGGGGCACTATTGGAGGGGGAGGCACTATTGCAGGGGGGCTTCTATTGGAGGATTTACGGTACACGTGTATTCTTGGCGTATCAGGCTGGAATGCTTTTGATCACCATTGTGTTGATCGAATCCAGATCGGCCATTACGCCCTAACGTACGATAGTGCATTGGTAGAGTAGAGTAGCGACAGCTCGACAAAACGCAGCAGAGCGGCCTTGCCCGATCAGAACCTAAAACCTAGCCTGAGCCTATGGCGAACAAACTAAATTGCCCGACTACCGTAATTCTTATTTCGGCTACCGTATTTCTCACTTCGTTAGGATATTTCCGCAAGACGTTTTTCAGCAAAATCGGCGTTACATAAAACACACACCTAACACACCTAACACACCTCGTGAGCCAGAAACGGTAAACGCGCGTTTTTAAGTTTCCCGTTTTTTTTACGTCAAATTTCCCGTTTTGCGCTATTTTTCAACATCTGCTGAAAAATTTCGGAAGGAGACGGCGT
This sequence comes from Paralinhomoeus sp. GSCO2_6, assembly GCA_030248085.1. NCBI lineage: Eukaryota > Metazoa > Nematoda > Chromadorea > Monhysterida > Linhomoeidae > Paralinhomoeus > Paralinhomoeus sp. GSCO2_6. Next base: position 3,748 of record JASAMY010002000.1, read on the forward strand.
GAGCGGAGCGAATACCGAAAACGTTCTCCTCCGTAGCCCCCCAGCGAAGCGGTTGGACGATCGCGACCCTGACAGACAGTCGCGGCGTTTTGTTTTACAAATCTTTTGACTAGTTGGGCAGAAGTAGCCGAGACTCTTCATCAGGCAATGGTTGGAAATGGAGCATAAAAAGTCTTTCTGAAAAAAGACCGCTCTTGAGACTGCCAGGGGCCTATTTTTGTTACGTTTTGTCCGTACTGCTCAATGTGGAACGAGCACGCGCCACAACCGTGCCTTCTCCATTCCTGTTCGGTGCGAGCGGCGTGGTGCCCTTCGAGTGCCTTTGCGGTTGCGGCCTGACGGCGCCCTCGGCAGAAGACTTGCACGACCACTGCAGACCAGCGCTGATTCGTTCCGTGACCGCGAAGCGTAAAAGCGTCATGGGCCTGTCGTAAAGCGTAAAGTCATTTTGCTTGCCTAAAACTCAGTGTAACGGGAGCATTCAAGCATTTTATCGTGCTTAAATGTCGTATTTTTGTGCAATGCAAATGTTTCTCAAGAAACGAAGTTAAAACGCCATTGTGATTTTAGTAAGGTTAAAAAAGAGTATTACAGTACGAAAGACCTATAAATACGCACTAGGTGTGTTAGGTGTGTCAGGTGTGTTAGGTGTGTGTTTTATGTAACGCCGCAAAATCTTTTGTTGTTGCTTTTTTCTTTCTCTTGAAAATGGACAAAGAGAGGATTATGTACGCCAGGTAACCACCGTTGGTTGTAATCGACAAAATGGACTGATAGAAATTACTGTATTTACATAAAATATGGTTATTAAGACTGTGCAACAAACTTTTGTTTTATCTTTTTCACACACAGACTATTCGAATTGCCGGTCGAATCGTTCTACGTGACGGTGAATGGCAAATTGGTGGCAAATTGGCGCGATGAGCTCAAGGAAAGCGACCATTTTCGCGTCCATTTTCGACTACTGGGCGGCAAAGGAGGTCTGTATGTGGTTTTTATTTTGTTTTTTTGTCTGGGGCGCTTATACTTTGTTTGTGGCATACTACACATACAACAACCAACGTACCACACCACTGAGGTAGCCGAGAAAAGTGGCCCAGGGGAGAGAGATAAATCGCCAAGTTTTTGAAATTATTCGGGACTGTCGGGATGGATTCTTTCGCATCGGAATTTTTAAACCAACACTAGGCAAAAAGTGCATGAATACACCACCGCAGCAAATTTTATTGGCCATTGTTTGTTACTAGGAAAATTTGCTTTTTGTTCCGACAAAAAAAAAGCCAGCGGGCAGGGGGGGGGGGGGGTGAACGGAAAGCCAATCTGGATAGGTAGGGTCGGAGATGGAAGTTGAATACCCCCCATGGGCACGTGTGATCTCCCTCCACTCGACTGTGTTTGCGTGACGATAGATGGATGGATCACTTTCAGGTTTCGGTTCGTTGCTGCGATCGTTCCGTATCTATCGGTCTACGAACAACGACATGTCGCGTGACCTGACGGGTCGTCGGATGAAGGACGTGAAGGAGGAAGAAAAGCTGAGAAAGTGGATCGCGGACGCGCACAAGAGGGATGAAGAGAAACAGAGGAAGATGTAAAGGACTATTATTGCATTAGTTCTAGTAGCATAGATTAAGGAAAAATTTGCAGGCGGCTGCAAAAAAAGGTGAATATGTGACGCTCTTTTGTTGGAGCCCAGTTTGAAAAAGAGGGGTATCAATTAAGGCATGCCTCATTTATGTATAGCCACTTATGCTTTGCAGCTGATCAACTTCAGTTTGAACAAACCGTGTATAAAAACCGAACCAAACGCAGCAACACGTCACATATTCGGCATTTTTTGTGTTCGCGTGCATGAGAAAGGAGCAGTGGCAATTATAGGACCTAACTGGACTGGAACACCCTGCATTCACATATGCCGCACGCGCACGAGACTCTCGGTGAATTCCTTCAGCGCGCCCGGCTCGCATTTCCTCTCGATGTCGGCCTTGAGACAGCGGAAGAAGTGGGGCACGCCCTCGCACTTGCGTTCGTGCTCCTCGTCCGGCAGGTTGGGGCCGGCGACGAAGCGCTGACAGTCGCGGCGCTCGTTCTCGAGCAGACTCATGACGCAGTCGTAGTGGTGCATGAAGCCCTGGATGTTGGGCGGACTGCAGACGTAGCCGAACTGCGCGTTGACGAACTGCACGAGCGCGTCGGCCGAGGCGCACGCGACCAGGGGCTCGAAGCCGCACTGCAGGTAGGCGTTGGCGTACTGGTCGCACAGCTCGAGCAGTCGGCCCCTGGCGTGCTTGTAGAGCGGCAGAGAGAGGTTGGCCAGCGCCGGCTGCGAGGCGATCGCCGCCTCGTACTCGACGAGCAGCGGCTGGAGGCAGCTCCGCGCCGCCGCGCGCAGCGTCGGCGTGCACTCGCCCACGCGCAGGGGCGGCTGGGCCGGCGCTCGCTTCTCCGTCGCCTCCGCCTGGTTCACGAGCACCGCTGCGGCGTCGAGGCTCGTCGACGACGCCAGCTTCTTCTGCGGCCGACTCTTGATGACGTCCGAGATGCCGCAGCCGAAGTTGAGGATGGCGCGCAGGAACAGCGTCAGCGCCTCCTTCGGACACCGCTGCGCGACCGGGCCCTCCATGCAGTCGTAGTAGTCAGCCATGCCAGTGCACTTGTCCCGCTGGCCGGGCGCGTTCCTGCCGGCCAGGAACCGCAGGCAGCGGCCCTGCTCCAGCTGCACCGCGTGCAGACAGTCGTAATAGAAGAAGAAATCGGCCTTGACCGGGCCGCAGGCGAAGCCGAGCAGGTTGTTGACGAACGAGACGATGGATTTTCTCGTGCTGTCTGCCCTAGATTGCAGACGGCGTTTGCCTAATTACCATGCGGCTCTAGACAGGAAGGCGTCGTGGAGATGGATAGGTATGCTATACGGGCCATTGACGGCCAAGCGTTGTCCCTAATCCAATAACAACAACAATGCGAAAAGCAAAATAGCGTGGTCTGACTTCCATTTCTCGATGCGGGGGGGATGGGAGGGTCAATTCGCGGAATTGCCGTACTCATGCGTCAATGTGTGCATTTCAGCATCGACGACGGCCGGGGTCGAGTTCCACTCGATGGCGACGAGAGCGACCGTCACCCCCGGTCCCGGCCTGATGATGATGAACCCCGAGGAGCTAGCCAACATCACCAGGGCCGCGGAGGAGAGAAGGGCCCCAGCGAGCGGTTCCAACCAGAAGAAGGAAGACTCACCCGAGCAGGACAGCCCTCTGCCAAAGCTGCCCGAATTGCTGCTGCGGTCGGCGCAGGCTCTCGAATTCTGGAACGATGACGACTCGGGAGAGTCGGAAGAAGTGAAAAGCGCGTCGTCGTCGTCTGTCTGCACGCGGTGCAGCTGGAGCAGGGCCGCTGCCTGCGGTTCCTGGCCGGCAGGAACGCGCCCGGCCAGCGGGACAAGTGCACTGGCATGGCTGACTACTACGACTGCATGGAGGGCCCGGTCGCGCAGCGGTGTCCGAAGGAGGCGCTGACGCTGTTCCTGCGCGCCATCCTCAACTTCGGCTGCGGCATCTCGGACGTCATCAAGAGTCGGCCGCAGAAGAAGCTGGCGTCGTCGACGAGCCTCGACGCCGCAGCGGTGCTCGTGAACCAGGCGGAGGCGACGGAGAAGCGAGCGCCGGCCCAGCCGCCCCTGCGCGTGGGCGAGTGCACGCCGACGCTGCGCGCGGCGGCGCGGAGCTGCCTCCAGCCGCTGCTCGTCGAGTACGAGGCGGCGATCGCCTCGCAGCCGGCGCTGGCCAACCTCTCTCTGCCGCTCTACAAGCACGCCAGGGGCCGACTGCTCGAGCTGTGCGACCAGTACGCCAACGCCTACCTGCAGTGCGGCTTCGAGCCCCTGGTCGCGTGCGCCTCGGCCGACGCGCTCGTGCAGTTCGTCAACGCGCAGTTCGGCTACGTCTGCAGTCCGCCCAACATCCAGGGCTTCATGCACCACTACGACTGCGTCATGAGTCTGCTCGAGAACGAGCGCCGCGACTGTCAGCGCTTCGTCGCCGGCCCCAACCTGCCGGACGAGGAGCACGAACGCAAGTGCGAGGGCGTGCCCCACTTCTTCCGCTGTCTCAAGGCCGACATCGAGAGGAAATGCGAGCCGGGCGCGCTGAAGGAATTCACCGAGAGTCTCGTGCAGTTCGGCTGCGGTCTGTGACACGATTGCCCACTGTGGAACTGGTCACGTAATCTACGTGATTACGTGACCGTCACGTAATCTACGTGATTACGTGATTACGTAATCTACGCACGCAAAAGTGGTTGTGCAGCCGTGTGCAAATCAGTGTGGTGTATTTGTTAGAGAAATACTGGACGATGTTACCCCTCAAGCCATGAGTCACACTTCCGGTATAAACCAAGAACGCGTGCGCGGTTGAAAGTCCGTCGTGAGGGCGGCGTCTCGCTGCGGTGAACCCGCCTTCGAATTGAATAACCACCGACTGTTGGGTTGAGCCAGTTGAGCCAGTTGAATTGGGAGAGCAATCGCAGCTGACGTGAGACGCGTGGCTGGCGTTGCCATGAGCGGCGCTTGCGTCGAGTGGGAATTCCCAAATTCCCATGCACTATCCTTTATTGTTCGTTGCCTAGCTCCACCTACAGGAGTACTGTCATTTGACACACTTTGAAAACGTACAAACGAGCGAGAGAATCGATGGGTACCTTGAACGAATACATGGTATACCATATGTGCTTTGCAGCTCTCTTCGGTGTGTATCGTAAATCCTAATTAGCCCCCCCCCCCCCTATAATTACGTTCCCTCCTACGCCTCCAAAGAGGTAATTTGCCCCCCAGAAGGCTAATTGCAGATGTTTGCTGTATGTCTTTATTGTTTACCGACCGTATTTGTTATGTATTTCGCATTGATTAAAGAGCCCTCAGAGAGTAACCCTTGAAAAGAATATCTTGCACAACGACACGTTCAACTGTAATCTAAAATTGCGTGCCAGAGCAATGGATTTTGGTGAGTTTGTGGTAGGTTTGTTTGTGACTTCAATTAATAATTGTCAAGAAGGTTTCAAAGTCGAAAGAGTTGTCGTGAAGTCTTGCCATGGGAAGTGCTGGAGTCATAGCTAGCCTTCTGCTGATTCATGCAGGTCTGCGTTCATCGCCAAGCATCGTAACGTGCCTTGTAGCAAGTAATGTAATAACGTAATAACGTAATATTTATAACGTAATAACGTAACGTAACGTAACGTAATAATAACATTGGCCAATGTAATAACGTGGTATATATTCTATTACATTAACCCTATTACTCACTAAAGTTGTGATTTACTCAACGTCCTGATTATTGATACCGCAAATCCTCCAATGAACGCCCTGGGCGTTTATTATTTCAACCCATCCTCTACCCTGGGCGTTCATTGGAGGGGAGCGGGGGGGGGGGAAGTTCATCAATTCAACCACGAAATGGCGTTGCCACAATGCTGTGCAGACCCAATAATCGTTAGTTAAACATGAAAATTGTACAGTTATTAGTGCAAATCGCCTTCCGCAGCGGCTAAACAGTGGCTGTTCTAGTGTGTACAGGCAATATACATACAGGACCCAAACATAGAATACAGCGTAGCAATATTTGTTTTGATTAGCATTTCATTGCATAACTGTGTGTTCCAAAGCACGACCCTGTGCGTTCATTGGAGAGTGGGCGTTTATTTTTTCAACCTACACACCCTCTACCCTGGGCGTCCATTGGAGGGGGCGTTCTTAGGAGGATTTACGGTAATCTTAAATTCAGCGTCCGGCTGCCACTACTTGACGGGATTCACGTACTCTGTGGCCCCACACAACCATGAACATGAACTGGAAGTCATCAAAAACAGCACTGAGATCAGCTTGGAATCCTGCTGCGATGCCTGCATTGCGAATCCCAACTGCACCGTTTGGAAGTACGCCATCCAGCAGGTGCGTACTCAAGCAGGGTTTTTTTTCGAGTGCCACATTTTAATTTTGAATAACTCCGGCAAACGACAAGCTATTGACCTGAAATTTTAACTGTAGGTAGACAACACTCTAAGGTTTTGTTGACAATTGACCCCGTGAGAATCCGTTTTGAAACCCGCGAGTTACACTCGATTGCATCTTAAGCCATTTTACGATCATTTTTGTTTTGCTGTGTGAGGAATGATTGCTTGAACTCGAGCAAACATCGCGAACTCGGCATGCAATGATAAGTACCGATACAGGGCATTCCAAAGTGGTATGGGAAAGCGTGGTTGCCCGAAAAATGACTCATCGAGTAGCAGAGAGATGCAAGCAACACGCTTAAAGCACCAGGCAGGAATGGAAAGTACCATGCAAACTCAAACGAGTGCCATGCACTGGTTCCAAAACGGATTCACATGGGGCCAGTTGTCAACAAAACCTTAGAGTGTTGCGTACCTACAGTTAAAATTTCAGGTCAATAGCTTGTCGTTTGCTTGAGTTGTTCAAAATTAAAATGTGGCACTCAAAAGAATAACCCTGTATAAATGCTACTCAATTTAAATATGAATGCTACTCAATTTAAATGCCAGAAGATAAAAAAAAAACGCCATTCAAGGTTTTGTGAACAGGACGCCCCGTTGCCCCAACACCCAATTGAAAAATTCTGCGTGCGCAATACTGCCATTCAGGCTGGAGCATACACCAATTGGTATTGCGTGCTCCACGACACCGACACTGGGCACATGCGCAACTTGACCGAGCACGAGACCGAAATGTACTACGTGGCCGTCGCGGGCGTCAGGGGAGGGAGTAAGTGCCGTTGAAATGGCGACAAGAAGGGCGCAAGGGACTAGAACCCAATTCCCTGGCGCCATTCAGCGTGCACGCCTCCGGGCTTCCACGCGGTGGCGCCCGGCCGCAGCGTCACGATGCTCGGGAGCGGTCGGACTGGCACTGTCAGCGCGGACAACCCATACGACTACGACAAGGCGTCGGCGCACTGCCGCTCCATCGCCCAGTCTTGGCTCCCCGACCACCTCTGGGCGCGTCTGGCCGCGCCGGTCGACCACCTCATGGCGAACTATATAGCGCAGAATTTGGTTGGTTGGGGCGGGATGCATACCGTAAATCCTCCAGTGTAGCCCCCCCCCAATAGTACCCCCGGGTAAGGCAAGGTTGAAAGTGTAGTGCCCCCGGGTTAAAAGAGTAGTGCTCCGGGGCACTATTGGAGGATTTACGGTAGGTAGTTGGCGGAGGCAGGCAGACCCCGTTTCGCCTACGCATGTGTATGTAGCTCTTTACCGACTGGCTCGCGCCGGACAAACGCGACGGCTACGCGTTGACCGGTCTGCGAAAGGTGGCCGGTGACGTATATACATGTGTCGGCTATATACATGTGTCGGCCGACACATCCATATAGACAACTGATCTAGATACGTATACGTATCTACATGTGTCGGTTCCATATACATGTGTAGGTCGCCAGTTCTAAACTTCCAGTGGTCCACAAGGAGAGAAGGGCTACAGATTGTAATCTAACTAACTGCGTCAAAAGGGCCACACGAGTAGGTAATCTACACTTGTTTGACAGCCTCCCCCCCCCCCCCTACATTACACGGTCGCTTCGTAGCAGTTGACTTACACAACGCTAGCAGGTACCTAGCTTAGCTGTAATGAGCGACGCAAGAACTGTGTGTATGCTTGTCATACCTGTAACTGGGGGGGTGGTTGGGGGGGCTTTGGGGGCCCCCACTAGTTTTTCAACCACCCCCCAACTCCCCCCCGACCCCCCCCCAGAATTTTCCCAAAGGATTTTCGTCATGTGTAAAACGATAAAGGTGAGTAACTGTTGGTGTTTTTCAGTGCTTTTCAGTGTTATATGACCATAAAACAGCTAAATAACACTGTTTACACCCTTTTTATACCCATTTTAGACCAAAAAGTACCATTATAACTCAAACAATGGCCAGCTACCCCCCCCCCCCACTTTTTGCTCCGGAGACGCCCTCCCCCAAAATCGGCCAGCCACCCCCCCCCCCCCCCACTCTGCCAGACCCAGTTACAGGTATGATGCTTGTGGTCGTGATAAGCTCAGGTGGACGTGGAACGGAAGGCAGCCGAGCCGCAGGTCGTTAGGTTTTCTTGCTCGGCTCGAACCCATTTCAGTCATGCATTTGCATTTGAACGCGACGGAACAGAGACGCTCAACAGAGACAGACGACGCTCGCACCTCGCAGCTGAGCAACAGAGTGCCGAAGTATTACACTTACATACATCTGTAGCATTAATTGGCATTAATTAGGCAAGGTCTTTCTATTATTCATCATTAATTAATTAGGCAGTAGCATTAACTAGGTAAGGTAACCACCAACTACATGTTATTATACTTGGACAATTGCAGTGGCAGCCACTTTGAGCCCATGATTCGCTGTTGAGCGTCTGCTTATTGTATTCTTTTGCTTGGGGTTTTCTGATGCCGGTTTCCGCATAAATTATATCGGGAGAGTTTCACTCGAACTGCAGATGTGTATAGACCGACACATATAGATACGGATACGTATATACATCAGTTGTCTATATACATGTGTCGGCCGACACATGTATATAACCGACACATGTATATACGACACCGGCAGCCAAGGGTCCCTGGTTTGTTTGTTTGTGTTTGTTTGTTTGTGTGTGGGCCGCTTCTATGATCGCGGGGGCCTCTCTCTGGTCACAATCGACCGCTGCTAGTGAGAGATGAGACCCAGTCAGCCCGATCCTGGAGGGCTGGCTCCCGTAACGGGCCGGAATTGTCACTGCCGCCGGGTTGGTTCCGCTGGCCGGCAGCTCAAGGGACGCCCAGGACATACAGCTCCCAGAGGAGACCAACCTGCTGTCCGTCCAGACGGCTCCGACCATGTCCCAGCACACAAATGACGTCATTCGGTCTGAGGCATGCATAGTGGCCACGAGGGCCGCCACAGACACAGAAGAAGAACGCCACATATGTTCTACGGCAAGGATGACCAGAGAAAAATCCACTGAAAGGGATAGTTCTCAATAGTGGATCCCTCGAGAATTGAACCCAGGACCTTGCGATCAGGGTCCTGGGTCCCTGGTCCCTGGTCGAGTACGACACCGAGCACGGGCTGGCGGTGGTGGCCCTTCACCGCCAGCTGGACGTCCGACGCGAAGGAGTGCGTCATCTTCGAGTGGGACGGCACGTGGACGGACCACGACTGCGGAGTGCCCATCGACGGGAGGGAGGCGTTCGCGTTCTGCGAAGTCAACTTTGGTGAGACAAAGGCAGACACACGTCTGCCTCTTCCTTGGTTTTGTTTTCTTTGTTTGAGTTGGCGCAATCCCAGCACACTGTGGAGGCATAGACAATAGCAGAGATTGGGGAAGGGCCCAGCGCGAATGTCACTGTATCACAACAGCGTTCTTCGCCCGCAACGAGAACGGCCTGCCTCTTGCGCGCACGGTCCTGGGTTCGATTCTTGATGTGATCCACTAAAATCGAGTCTTTCCCTATCCATGGATTTTCTCGTGCTGTCGCTGCCCAAGATTGCAGATGGCGTTCTCCGTTCTTGCATGTCTTTGCCCATTTATGCGGCTCTAGACTCTAGGCTCTAAGAAGGCGTGGAGATGGGTATGGTATGCCACTAATCCAACAACTACAGTGCGAGCGATTCGAGCTACAACTACAGTGCCAACAACTACAGTGCGAGCGAATCCCTCCCTCGAGTGGTGCTGCTATGGGCATGAGTTCTCTAGTGCCCATGCTCGCTGAGGAGCGACAAAGCTGCTGACCTCTTTGTCGATTGCGTCATGCTCTGCTACAGGTGCTGAATGCTGAATACACGAATGTAAATGATGGTGCGTTCATTCGTTCAACTGGCTTCTGCCCGAAGCGTTCATTGGAGGGGTGCTCATTGGGCAGGGCGTTCATTGGCGGATCTACTCTACGTACGTTCTGTACTGTACACTACACTGTACGATGCGTGTCTCACTCTCAAAAGACGCAGCATTTGCGTAGCATCGCGAAAGCCCTTCCACCCACCACACTCCAACAGCTGCCATGTCATACATACGGTTGTTTGTAGTGGCATAAATGTTGCATTTGAACTTAGCTACTATAATACTACTTGAACCCTATAATTAGCCCCCCAAGGGGCTTTGAGTTCTAGGAGGGTGTATAATTATAGGGGGGGGGGCTAATTATAGGGGGGGGGCTTATAAACTTGAAGTGTCGATGAGTGGGAAGATGTGTGGGGAAGATGTGTGGAGGCGATTTTTACGGGAAAAAGGCGCTGTGCACACACGTTGGTACACTCTAACACACTCTCACACAGTCTCACATACACATACGTGTACATACATACTAGGGATGAGCACGGGCCTGCACATCTCGGCCCGGCCCGGCCCGCCAGATAGTCCGGCCCGTCCCGGCCCGGCCCGCACCCTCAAAATCCAGGCCCGGCCCGGCCCGGCCCGTCCAACTGCTCAATATCGCAGGCCCGGCCCGGCCCGGCCCGGCCCGCAACATGAAATAAGTACAGTCACTACAGTGTACAATTTACTGAAATACCGTATGCCAATTTGCGTGATTTACTTAATGGAATGGCGCATCCACCTCTCAGAATCGCAGTTCTCAACCATTTTACGGCCTTTGCACCATTTGAGCGCGAAAGACGCGCGTCATAGAATACAAAGTTGCAATACTGTGCAGAATAGTCGCCGATACGCCCACCGGCCGGGCCGGGCCGGCCCGGCCCATGCTCATCCCTAATACATACACATACGCGACGCGACCATACATACACCCAGACGTGGAAACATGTGCCTTTTAGACGATGGTCGTAGGTGCAACGTGACGTTATTTATTCCAAAACTCAACATTTTTACAAAGGCTCAAACCCGACGCAGAACCACGGTAATCTTTTTTGATTACTGCACGTCTACTACTGGGCAACATTTTTTTTTACAACTCAAAAAAAACGTTACAGTAATCGTTTTTGATTACCGCCGAAATCGCGTAACGTTTTATTTATATTTTGGTAACTGGTCAGTAGCATGATGATATTTTTTTTGGTTTTCATAGAAATCGATTGGTAATCTGACGGTGATTATGCGACCAAAAAAACGTGACAGTTTCATACTTTCATGTGCTTGGTAATCAGCGAGACGACTGACGTGAACTGTACTTGGTCGCGTTTTATGTGTGAACCCTCGAAGTTTTTTCGGTCCATTCATACACGTAGTAGCGAGTGCACAGTGTGTACAATGCGCCTGCTTACGTGCCTCTGCCTTGTTTTACTTGTGTGCTCTCTAAGTTCTGCTACTGAGTTCAGCCCAGCACAGGCGCTCAGTCGTTTGCGCGGTTCAAATTTTTGAATTGTTATTGTTGCTGAATGTTCATTAAAACGTGCTAAATCGCTAAACTAAAAGTAGATATTGGCTTAACATCGCATAATGCTCGAGGGCGACGGAACAAGCGAGGCAGGTGACGATGGAGGTAGCGTTCATTTAACTTTTTGCCGTTTTTTTTTTCTTGGTGGTTGTGTCTTTGTGACGGGAATTCCAGTGGCACAGTGTTATAGCAGTGATAGACGCGGCTGTGCAGCAGATCCTGGAGAGCACAGCTGGCGGCGACATGCATTTGGCGAACTTGGATGATGAGAATTTGGAAGCGGTTTTTGCCGACGCCGCCGCCGCCGCCGAACGAAATTCTCCTATTTTTGTACATACTGTACACCCTGTACATACTGTACATACTGCCCTGTACATACTGTAACATGCTGTTGAAATCATGTCGCGTTGTGATTTTGCGAATCCGTACGGTCCGTATCGCGTTTTGATTTGACGCGTAAATGACGTCCGTGTCATGTTTTAGAAAATAAGATTACCGCTCAGTTTGTGTGCAAACTCAGTCAACATGTTGGCAACCATTGCGTTTGTGTCACTATTCAATGCAATGACGCGTTTCTGCATAGTTTTTAAATTTTGCAAAAGACCTGACAATAACGTGACGATCCCGATTTATTACTGCAACATTATTGCCGCATTTTCGAAAAAAGCAGGTCATTGACACATTACCAAAAAAAATGTGACAAAAACATTCAAAGACTTGACAGTAGATACACATGAACTGTCGGTCTAAAAAAAAATAAAACACTTCTAAAACGGCCATTTCAAAAACGGTTGGGCAGAAATGCCGCGGCATTTCTGCCAATGCCCAACTGTGTCGATCGACACGGTTAATGCTGGAGGAGATAGGGGCCAATTATAGGGTGGATAATTATAGGGTTTACGGTATACGTACATGGTTGCACCAAGCAGACGACGACAAGGCGCGTGTCGTTCAGAGACAATCGCTGCGCAGCGGTGGCCGAGTCGAGGCCGCCACTGCGCCTGCCCTGCATCTTCTACACGGACGAAGACCTCGACGGACACGAGATGGAGGACACGGAGGACTATGATCTGCACGTGCAGCGGTACCTAGACATACAGTAACCATTTGGACTTTATCCTACCGTTAAATCCTTCAATAGGGCCCCGCTCTCCAAGACTGCACCCCATGTGCCGAGAGGTTGAAACAATAATGGACATGAACCCCCTCCAATAGTGCTACGCGAGGCGGGGAGTATGATTTGCGTTATAAATGTACACATGGAGAGAGGGCAAGCAGCACCGTAGTTACGCCTCAATGGTGTGTACTGTGTACACACACTGCACAACCATTACTAAATGACATTTCATGGAGGGAAACGCACGCTTTAGATTGAAGTGATGGTTGGGCAATAGAAAATGAAGAATGCGGATCTCAGTGATCAATCAGCTGTGTTAAGGCCCATTTATACGCCTCCGGTCTTCTAACTCGCGCCGCGTCATCACACTGTTCTGTTATCTGGCTCCCTCCGTTCTGGAATTTTGCATTGTGTCAGGCGCGGAAGGTTCAAATACCGTAAATCCTCCAATAGTGCCCCCGGGGCACTATTTTTTCAACCTCTCCTTACCCGGGGGCACTATTGGAGAGGGGGGCACTATTGGAGGGGGGCTTCTATTATTTCAACCTAAAAATTTTGAATGGTAATGCTAGTTTCACTGTCAAAATTGCCGATTTTTCAGTGATTTTGATCACTTTTGCCACATTTAATGGTTGATTTACCGTTAATAGTTGCTGAAACGTACTATTATTGGTTAGCAGTACTGTGTATACACCATGTAAATGTACCTACCGCTATATTTTTGCCCATAAAAGGCACATGGCACAACATACCCCTTACCCCCGGGGGCACTATTGGAGGGGGGGCTCTATTATTTCAACCTTGCCATACCCAGGGGCACTATTGGAGGGGGAGGCACTATTGCAGGGGGGCTTCTATTGGAGGATTTACGGTACACGTGTATTCTTGGCGTATCAGGCTGGAATGCTTTTGATCACCATTGTGTTGATCGAATCCAGATCGGCCATTACGCCCTAACGTACGATAGTGCATTGGTAGAGTAGAGTAGCGACAGCTCGACAAAACGCAGCAGAGCGGCCTTGCCCGATCAGAACCTAAAACCTAGCCTGAGCCTATGGCGAACAAACTAAATTGCCCGACTACCGTAATTCTTATTTCGGCTACCGTATTTCTCACTTCGTTAGGATATTTCCGCAAGACGTTTTTCAGCAAAATCGGCGTTACATAAAACACACACCTAACACACCTGACACACCTAACACACCTCGTGAGCCAGAAACGGTAAACGCGCGTTTTTAAGTTTCCCGTTTTTTTTACGTCAAATTTCCCGTTTTGCGCTATTTTTCAACATCTGCTGAAAAATTTCGGAAGGAGACGGCGTGAGCGGAGCGAATACCGAAAACGTTCTCCTCCGTAGCCCCCCAGCGAAGCGGTTGGACGATCGCGACCCTGACAGACAGCGCGGCGTTTTGTTCCACAAATTTTTGACTAGTTGGGCAGAAGTAGCCGAGACTCTTCATCAGGCAATGGTTGGAAATGGAGCATAAAAAGTCTTTCAAAAAAGACCGCTCTTGAGACTGCCAGGGGCCTATTTTTGTTACGTTTTGTCCGTACTGCTCAATGTGGAACGAGCACGCGCCACAACCGTGCCTTCTCCATTCCTGTTCGGTGCGAGCGGCGTGGTGCCCTTCGAGTGCCTCTGCGGTTGCGGCCTGACGGCGCCCTCGGCAGAAGACTTGCACGACCACTGCAGACCAGTGCTGATTCGTTCCGTGACCGCGAAGCGTAAAAGCGTCATGGGCCTGTCGTAAAGCGTAAAGTCATTTTGCTTGCCTAAAACTCAGTGTAACGGGAGCATTCAAGCATTTTATCGTGCTTAAATGTCGTATTTTTGTGCAATGCAAATGTTTCTCAAGAAACGAAGTTAAAACGCCATTGTGATTTTAGTAAGGTTAAAAAAGAGTATTACAGTACGAAAGACCTATAAATACGCACGAGGTGTGTTAGGTGTGTCAGGTGTGTTAGGTGTGTGTTTTATGTAACGCCGCAAAATCTTTTGTTGTTGCTTTTTTCTTTCTCTTAAAATGGACAAAGAGAGGATTATGTACGCCAGGTAACCACCGTTGGTTGTAATCGACAAAATGGACTGATAGAAATTACTGTATTTACATAAAATATGGTTATTAAGACTGTGCAACAAACTTTTGTTTTATCTTTTTCACACACAGACTATTCGAATTGCCGGTCGAATCGTTCTACGTGACGGTGAATGGCAAATTGGTGGCAAATTGGCGCGATGAGCTCAAGGAAAGCGACCATTTTCGCGTCCATTTTCGACTACTGGGCGGCAAAGGAGGTCTGTATGTGGTTTTTATTTTGTTTTTTTTTTCTGGGACGCTTATACTTTTTTTGTGGCATACTACACAAACAACAACCAACGTACCACACCACTGAGGTAGCCGAGAAAAGTGGCCCAGGGGAGAGAGATAAATCGCCAAGTTTTTGAAATTATTCGGGACTGTCGGGATGGATTCTTTCGCATCGGAATTTTTAAACCAACACTAGGCAAAAAGTGCATGAATACACCACCGCAGCAAATTTTATTGGCCATTGTTTGTTACTAGGAAAATTTGCTTTTTGTTCCGACAAAAAAAAAGCCAGCGGGCAGGGGGGGGGGGGGTGAACGGAAAGCCATTCTGGATAGGTAGGGTCGGAGATGGAAGTTGAATACCCCCCATGGGCACGTGTGATCTCCCTCCACTCGACTGTGTTTGCGTGACGATAGATGGATGGATCACTTTCAGGTTTCGGTTCGTTGCTGCGATCGTTCCGTATCTATCGGTCTACGAACAACGACATGTCGCGTGACCTGACGGGTCGTCGGATGAAGGACGTGAAGGAGGAAGAAAAGCTGAGAAAGTGGATCGCGGACGCGCACAAGAGGGATGAAGAGAAACAGAGGAAGATGTAAAGGACTATTATTGCATTAGTTCTAGTAGCATAGATTAAGGAAAAATTTGCAGGCGGCTGCAAAAAAAGGTGAATATGTGACGCTCTTTTGTTGGAGCCCAGTTTGAAAAAGAGGGGTATCAATTAAGGCATGCCTCATTTATGTATAGCCACTTATGCTTTGCAGCTGATCAACTTCAGTTTGAACAAACCGTGTATAAAAACCGAACCAAACGCAGCAACACGTCACATATTCGGCATTTTTTGTGTTCGCGTGCATGAGAAAGGAGCAGTGGCAATTATAGGACCTAACTGGACTGGAACACCCTGCATTCACATATGCCGCACGACTAAACGCCACGTGGTTGTGAGACAGGCAGGAAGGACCCCAGGGTCTTGCACATGGACCACTATGCAGATGTACGCATGTACGCACGCACGTACACACGCAAACACGTTGTATAGGAGCAGAGCGTTATTGGGTGAAATGCCAAAAAGGGAATGACGAATGGAGCCAGTACCGTATGCATACCTACGCATCACTAACTGAACTGTAGTGGCAATCCACATCTCACAAATGCTAGCCAGGTGCCGATTATTTATGTAGGAACTTTGGCTGTGCCAGGTCAATGGTAAAGGATTGCTGTTGCGTTTTGGGTGAGTGAGATGGCTCACACAAAAAAGTGCCGAATATGTGACGTGTTGCTGCGTTTGGTTCGGTTTTTATACACGGTTTGTTCAAACTGAAGTTGATCAGCTGCAAAGCATAAGTGGCTATACATAAATGAGGCATGCCTTAATTGATACCCCTCTTTTCCAAACTGGGCTCCAACAAAAGAGCGTCACATATTCACCTATTTTTTTGCAGCCGCCTGCAAATTTTTCCTTAATACAGTGTTTTTTCGTAAGACAAACATCAATGCGTAAAACCTATACAGGCACACGCACGCACGCACGCAGGCACGCACGCACACATGCATGTACGCACGCACGCATGCACGACATATGTACCATGTATGACATATGTAGCATGTTCGGTAGAATCCCTCGAGTGCAGTAGGAGACACTCATCATACAGAATGTGAGCATGTGGATTGAAAATTAAGGAAAAATTTGCAGGGGGCTGCAAAAAAGGAGAATATGTGACACTCTATTGTTGAAGTCCAGTTTGAAAAGAAGTGGTATTAAGGCATATACCCCCACTGATTTCTAGCCACTTCCGCATTGCAGCTGATCAACTCCACTTTGAACAAACCATGTATAAAATCCGAACCAAGCACAGCAACAAGTCACATATTCGGCGATTTTTGTGCTCGCTTGCAATGGAAGGAAATGTGCAGCGAAAATTGCGGCAACTGGAACTGACTGACATTTACATAGATTGAGTGCGAGAAATTAGCACACGCCCTATGGAACCCCATGCACACGCACGTACGCACGCATGTACGCACGCACTTGCGTACACATGCACGCACGCACACACGCACGTACACGTGCACAGACACACGCACGCACGCACGCACGCACGCAGCACTCATGCAAGCATTAGGGCACTACACAAATGCTATACGAACAGTTCATCATTGGGTGGAATGCCAGAAGGGAATGGAGCAGGATTGTAGTATGTATATGTGCCTCTCGCCTACACATCATCATCAACAACCAACATGTGCCTCATCATCAACAACCAACATTGCAACAGTTTTGGCAGGGGACCAATTGATTCGCCAGGAACTTTAGCTGTTTCAGGTCCATGGACATGGGCAATGACAACGTCTGAGAGAGATGAGATATGAGTTGATGGACGTTTGCGTCGTTTTGGCTTGGCTGAGTGACATGGCTCGCACAAAAATCGCCGAATATGTGACTTGTTGCTGTGCTTGGTTCGGATTTTATACATGGTTTGTTCAAAGTGGAGTTGATCAGCTGCAATGCGGAAGTGGCTAGAAATCAGTGGGGGTATATGCCTTAATACCACTTCTTTTCAAACTGGACTTCAACAATAGAGTGTCACATATTCTCCTTTTTTGCAGCCCCCTGCAAATTTTTCCTTAATACAGTGTTTTTTCGAAAGATGAAGGGGTTTCTGTAATTCAACGCATGCAAGCATGCACGCATGGCGCACACACAAACGCACGCTCGTGTGCTCGCACGCACGCACGCGTGCACGCACGCACGTACGCACGCACGCGCGCACGCGCATGCACGCACGCACGCACGCACATATGCACACAGACGTTCACTGACATAGGTTCACACACAATGTACCTGTGACTGAATCGAACAAGGCAAAATTGAAGTAAAGCAAAGTACCAACAGCCTAGCAGACATACATGCGTGCATGCACATGCAGTTGTGCTATATTGCTGCGTCAGAACATAGTGATGTAAAGTATGGAAATGATCACCATGACTAGGCGGTCAACTTTTGTTTTTTTGCCAAAGTGATCGGACCTACCCACATCAAGTTTCTTGCGAAGCAGCCCATTTGTTGGTGTGCGTGCGTGCGTGCACATCTGTAGTGCCATATTGGTTCATCGGAGCATAGCGGTGTAAAGAATCAAAATGATCTGCACGTGCAGGCGGTCAACTTTTGTGTTTTGGCCAAAGTGATCCGACCTACCCATATCGATATTTATCGATTATCCCGGAAGTGAAAATATTTTGGTGCGTCGGATCGTGTTGACTTCAAGGAATGAAATGTTCTACATCAAAGGGCGATCAACTTTATTATTGATGTTTAGGCCATTCGACCTAACCACACCGACATATCGCCAATTTCCGTTAACGATATAATGGGGGGAGGTATTTTGGTGCGTCCAATTTGGTCCAATTGTTGAAAGTAACACAAGTCATGTCATGGCGACCAACTTTCTCCTTTACAGCGAAGCGCTGCGATGTACCGTTAAAGCGCCTATAGGGCACAAAATTTGTGGCCCATTTCCAAGAAAATCAATCGATAATCGGATAAAATCGGCAATATCTCGAGATCGGAAAGCAGTGCACACAAATCCTTTGGCATGCAACATTGCCATCACTAGCCGGCTACACATACCAAGTTTCATCGAGATAGGCCCTGGCGTTCGCGAGCGGCGCTCCAAAAACATGGCGGAGAACATGAAAAAAAAAAAGCCGCAAAATTGGAACATTTTTGGAACTATTGACCCCTTACAGTAAAGCGAGGAAACGCGTTATGGCGCATTCGATGCCCCAGAAGAAGGCGGTTCATTTGCGCCATAACGCGCCGAAATCCGTTCAGGCAATCAAAAGTTATAGGCGATCGAAAATTCAAAAAGCCGCATTGAGAAGTCGTCACATATTAGGGTTGTACGCTGACGCGTACACCCTGATAGGTACGCATGTATTTTTTTGGTTGACCAAAGCTGTGCACAACTAATTGTCATGCAAATGATACAAAGCAGGATGACCAATCAGCAAATGGCACAGCATGCAGAGAAACTACAAACAGAAGCCACTGCGGATAATTATGTGTGTGTGTGTGTGCGTGCGTGCGTGCGTGCGTGCGTGCGTGCGTGCGTGCACTTCTGCAGCGCCCTATTGGTTCATCGGAGTGTAGTGGTGTAAAGAATCAAAATGATCTACGCGTGGAGGCGGTCAACTTTTGTGTTTTAGCCAAAGTGATCTGAGCTACCGATATCGATATTTATCGATTATCTCGGAAGTGAAAATATTTTGGTGCGTCGGAGCGTGTTGACTTCAAGGAATGAAATATTCTAAATCGAAGGGCCGTCAACTTTATTATTGGTGTTTAGGCCATCCGACCTAACCACAAAGAGATATCGCCATTTCCCGCTATCAGTATAGTGGGGGCTGGCATTTTGGTGCGTTCAACTTGGTCCAATTGTTGAAAGTAACACAAGTCAGGTCACGACAACCAACTTTCTCCTTTACAGCGAAGCGCTGCGACGCACCGTTAGAGCGCCTATAGGGCACAAAATTTTGGCCCAAATGTCAAAGGAAAAATCGATAATTGGATAAAATGGGCAGTTTCTCGACATTGGTACAACCGAGACGGAAATCCTTTGGAGGAAGAATTTGTGATCATCGGTCGCTTACACACGCTGAGTTTCATCCCGATTACCCGCGCCACTCACGAGTGGTGCTCCAAAAACTGTGTGGAGAACACGAAAAAAAAAAGACACTAATCGGAGACATTTTTGGACATTTCCCCTTAACGCGCAATAATTCCGAAACGCGCTGTGGTACGTACGATCCCCTGATGAATGCGCTTCTTTTGAGCCATAACGCGCCGAAATCCGTTCAGGCAATGAACAGTTATAGGCGATCGCAAATTCAAATATCCGCATTGAGAAGTCGTCACATATTAGGGTTGTACGCTGACGCGTACACCCTGATTGTACGTGGCCAGCAGCCAGACATCGAGAGGGGGGGTTCAAAGAATAAGACATTTTTGAAAATTTTGCATCAAACTGGGGTGAAAATAAAGAGACGACAATCGGAGGATAGCGGACCATCGATCGAACCAGGAGGGAGGGGTGGGGGGGGGGGGGTGAATCTCGGATTTTTCAATAGTCAAGGGGGAGGGCTTTACCACTTTTGACAGAGTGAAAGGACTGGGGTCCACCCGCCCATCGGCAATTTGCGCGTGCGACGCCCCCCCCCCCCTCCCTGGTACACGTCTTAGGCGCCCAATCGGTATTAATGGAGCGCCCCCTCCCCCAATTGATTGCAGGAAGGAGAAGTACGAGCGTCTGAAGAACGGCGGCAGCTCCGCCAAGCATCACTTCGCCGATGTCGACTACGAACGCGCTCGCGATGACGTCATTGAACGGACTCAGGACGCCGTCGACGCAGGTGGGGGTACTGTAGCTGGCGTGCCCCCTATAATTGTGCCCCCCTCCCGCCCATCGAATGGATCTAACAGAATGGTCCCATTTAGCAGGGTAGGTATCCTGCAGTCAGTTCAGGTTGGGCCAAAGCTGGGGTGATACTTTTTCGTGCAGGATTCACCGAACCTGGGGTTGCCCTGTACCTACACCCTACCTTTACACCCATGCCCAGGACGCCGTTGATGCGGGGGGGGGGTGGTTGAGAGACCTGTACTGGCGGTCCACCAGAATACTGCCCCAAACCCCCCCCCCCGGGAATTTTGGAAAGTTATTCAATCTGTCTAAAGCGATGCAACTGAATAAATACCGATATTTTTGGGGACTTTTGGTGTTATGTGAACCATAAAACAGCTGAATGCATCTCTAATGTTCCCTTCCTGTACATCGGGACCCCCACCATTGTAGGGCTGTTTACTTACGTGGAGGGTGTGGGGGGTGCGTTCTAATTCGCATTTCTGGCGCTGACATTATTTTTTTGGTGAAGGAAGTGTTTCAAAAAAGTGATAAAACACTCCCACCGACTGTAGTTGGTGTTATGAGGATCAGCTTTAACCCAAAAGTCAATATATTTGTCCTTTTGGACCTCAACATTCGTGTTAATGTTGTGTTTGCGTGTGGTGTGGGCCGCTTCTATGATCGCAGGGGCCTCTCTAAGCTCAGACATAATTGACCGCTGCCTGTCAGCCTGTCAGTCTGGGGGGGGGGGGGGTTGGCTCCCCAACATTTGCGTTGCCCCCCTCCCAAGTCCAATCATGGATATGTGGTCATGGCGTTGCAAATCACACCCTCCCCCCCCCCCTTCGCCCACCCCACCGAAAGCGATTCTCAGTGCAGTGTAGCATAATTTGCTCGTTTGTTAGCACTGGCTGAGTCGACGACAAGCTCAGCGCTAGCCGGTGGACATAAGCGGCAGCTAACAGCCGAGGAAGAAGAGGATGCTGACGCGCCTGGACCGAGCAAGAAGGCAGCCAAGACAGCCAGTGCTGACACCAAGGGATTTTGGTCAGTGCTTTGTTGTTGGTCCATTCCGCTCCGCAACATATACCGTAAACCCAACCCTATACTTAGCGCCCGGGCGGTAATTGTTTCATTTGGGTGATAGGATGGGTGCCTTTTAGACGGTGGCTCAATCAGGGTTGTTGTTGTTGTTAATTGCCCCGAAGGGAGCAGGCAGTGTCAGATTTTCTTCCCTGTGACGTCTTGCCAGAAGAGCAGGCTCCTCTGGGCGTGTCCACAGGGACTGCCCGCAAGTGGGACGTTGGTCACAATTAGGGTGGGGGGAGGGGGTCGTAGTTGTAGGGAGGGGCTAATCATACGGTTTACGATACATGTTTGCTTTCTTGAGAGCGTGCTTGCGAATCGTATTTCGTAGGTGTGCGCGCACACACGCATACGCATGCACGCACGCACGCACACACACACACACGCACACACACACATTTCCAATATTTCAGGTTCGACGATTTCGACGTCGGTGCCGAGTTGGACGCCTCTCTCATGGAGGGCGAGACGACGGACGAACAGACGGACGGAACGGACATACAGACCGGCTGCGAGTTTGAACGCAGCACTGACAAGAACAACCACAACAATACCGCTCAACAAATTTGCGATGAAAATTCCCAAGGCTCGTTGTTCAAGGCGCCACTAACAAAAGTGACGGCAGTGAAACCGACAAAAAAGGTGCAAGAACAACCAAAAGAGACAACAACAGTCGACAAAGACACTCGGAATAACGACAAAGAGGACAACACCACAACCAACCAGGAGGGGCGGACTACGGAAGAATCGAAAGGTTTGTACATTTCAAATTTAAAAATTCACAAATTACCCCGAAATGCGCATTAGTATTTCTTTTAGAAGAGCCGACTGTCAATGGGGAACCCGCCAAGAAGAAGGACGCAAAACAGACGAAAACGGCCGGCGATGCGCAAGGTACTAATTAGCGCTAATTACCGTCTAATTAGCGCCGTCCACCCACCCAGCTTTATAATTAGCCCCCCTCCGCTTACTTTGGGGGGGGGGGTCATTTTTGCAGCTCAAGCTAATACTCAGAAGCAGTTGTGATTAGGTGCTAACTATTAAAGAAATGAAGCTCACACTGTAACTGCACGCTTTAAGCGATGCAATATTTGCACGTTTAAGTTCCTTCAACCGAGTGGAATTGTTATTCCGTAGTTTTGTTAGACTTTTAACCGAATTGTGAAACATGTGTTGATGTAAACTTACGTTTGTGTATAACGAGTCTCAGTTTAGTACTTCTTTTTGTATATGGCGCTACTTCCTGTCATGCACTGTCGAAATGCCTTTGACTTGCATTCAAGTCTTGCAAATGATCCAACTAATTCCCTGATGTAAAAGCGCCCTAAAGAAAATCGGGTCAAATCTTTTTCTTTTCTTTTCAGTGGCAGATCAGCAATTCGATCCGATCGAATTGGAAAAGTTCGCGTCAGTCGATCAGCTGGAGGAATTGGGTCTGGATCACTTGAAGGTGAGCTTCGATCACTCCCTCTGAGGCCCACGTGCCCCCCCCCTCTCCCCGGTAACCCTGTGTGTTCCACCCTGTTCCGTGTTTGTAAACTTTCTTTCTTTCTTACTTTGAAAAATCTCAATAAAGCATATCGAAGGGATGACCCCCCCCCCGTACTGGCATGTACGGTGGGTGTACACTCTGTGCTTCCAAGTCCAAAATTGGGTGCGTGTATACTGTTGTTAGTCGGCGCTATTTTAGTGCGATCTGCGCCGACGCCGCCTCAAGTGCGGCGGCAGCGCTAAGGAGCGCGCTCGTCGTCTGTTCAGCGTCAAAGGACTTTCTCCCGACCGCTATCCCAAGAACATTAAGGCCAAGTGATTGATTATCTTATCCCCCCCCCATTTTCTGACCCCCTTGACCTCCCCCACAATTTGTTTTTGCGTCTGTCTACAAGAACTCGTCGTACTGTAAGCTGACTGCAGGATGAAAACGTCTGGCAATGCGTGTAAAGTTGTCGAATTGTGCAGTTCGGTGCGCCACTTCGACATTTGAATTTCATTCGATTTTTCCAATTGAAAGTCGCTTCAGTTTTGCAGTCCCTATTCAGCTTGATGAAGCAGCGATTTGCGTCGCGCCTTTAGAATTGGAATGCAATAGTGGTTAGTGGTGCAGTAGGAGTGCGCTGTGCAACAATTTGCAGTGCGTGGCTAACTTTTAATCAGATTTAATCACTCGCTGACGCTGGGGTCAATCGCCCCTCTTCTTCTTCTCGGCGACTTTCACGAGCGTGTAGAGGTTCTCACCGATCTAGGCATATATTTAGATTTATTTAAATTTACTTATTTGTCGAAAATTGTTTTCTCGCCCACCTTGACGTTGCACTGCTTCAGAGCTGTCATGGAGTAGTGAATCGTGCGTCCCAGACGGTCCTGATAGCTGGGGTCAAAGCCCATTGAGAGCCAAAGGGCTAAACGAAGACGCAACATGGAAAGTGCATCCTCCAATAGTGCCCCAGGACAGTGCAGTTCACACTCCCCTTTCCCAGGGCCCCGTTTTTGAAGAGGGGGCACTATAATTTTAGCCTCAATATTTTTTTTTAAAGAAAGGAAAGCCAGTTGCGCAGTCGAACGTCGATTTTGCAGGGCTTTGGCCGTTTTTTCATTATTTTATGATTTGGTATACCCACCCAAAATCCGGTAAAGCCCGATTTATAACCGTGGGACAGTCCGCGGACACGAGTTGGCCAACTTTTATCTTTTGTGCCCCAGACACCCGTGTCCCTTCCAACATTTGAAATAGCGCGCTTTGCGCAAATTTCGCGCAACACTGAGGACGGAAATACTGTAAACCGTAAATTAGCCCTCCTATAATTAGCCCCCCCCCCGCTATAATTATACAATCCTCCTAAGACCACTTTCAGTTTATAAGCCCCCCTCCCCCCTATAATTACGCCCCCTTCCTAGATGGAAAGAATGGAATTCCTAAAAGGCAAAATTTTCCATGTCTGGGTGTATGTATGGTTGCGATGTGTATGTATATTGTATCTACATGTATATGTGCATGTGAGACTGTGTTAGAGTGTGTTGGGGTGTACCAACGTGTGTGCGCAGTGTCTTTTTCCCTTAAAAATCGCCTCCACACGCCCTTTGCCCACGCCCAAAATGTGCTGATTTTTTCAGTGATTTTGGTCGTTTTTCCTCCATTGTATGTTTGTGCAAAGAAACGACGCTACATTGCAACAGAGTGTGCTACCACACGAATTGGACATTTGGAAATGCACTGTTTTAGGGGGGGGGGGGGGGTGTACGTTTGAACTACAGTCTACCTACGGTACTTTGTTTACGGCGCTTACCAGGCTCATTGTCGGCGGCCAGAAGTACGATGTCCGTTAGCTGTCTGCTCATCTGTTCGCTGCTCGCTTCAACCGCCTTTTCGATGTATTCTTTCAGCTTGGCGTCCGCGCACACTGGCTCCTTTGCCGCTACAATGGACAATTACCGTCAACCCTCCAATTTGCCCCCCCCCCCTTCATACAATTAGCCCCTCCCTAGAGGACTCTAGTTTTCTTGGCCCATATAAATAACCTGCTTCTTATGAGTCTCCGCAATTATCCCCCCCCCAACCCAGGGAGCATTTCAGTGTATTCCCCCCCTCATAATTAGCCCTCTCCATAAATGGCCCCTACAACTATCCCCCTCCCATGGAGCCGTTCAGTATCTTGCCCCCTCCCTACTCACACAATTTGTGCGCCCTCATTTAACTGAGCCTCCGTCTAGACGCGAAATTTGGCAGTGTTTGTCTATGTGCGTTGCGCTAATGTGCTCCTATGGGCTTATGCGCAACGTGTATGCACCAAAAAAGCCCCTTCATAAGTCACTGCTAACAAAGCTCTCCACCCACACATCGACCCTTCCAAATCGCGTAAGTCCCCACCCACAATTAGCCTCACCCCATTGCTAATTACGGTGCATGCGTCGTGCATGCAAATGAGAGTGTGTACATGCTGTCGAGCACAAAATAAAGAAAGTCACTTTTCTCAGTAGCAATCTGACGTGTGGTGGACTGGAAGGGCTGCGGCGACGGAGTCGGGCGCCGGGGAGAGAGTCTAAACGGAGGCAGAAGCACGAGTAGAAGTTTGCTGCAGCGAATTGCTGAGAGTGTCAGTAGTAGACTAGACGGGGACAGGGAGACGTATGCTCCCCTTCTGTTGTAGCCGAAATGGGTGGAGGGGCAAGGAACGGGAAGACGTCATTGTGTGTGTGTGTGTGTGTGTGTGTGTGTGTGTGTGTGTGTGTGTGTGTGTGTGTGTGTGTGTGTGTGTGTGTGTGTGTGTGTGTGTGTGTGTGTGTGTGTGTGTGTGTGTGTGTGTGTGTGTGTGTGTGTGACGACAATTCCGTCCCGGTCAATGCTGACCAGCCGGCCCCGCGATCGTAGAAGCGGCCCACACACACACACACACACACAGCGCAAACAAACACCAAACAAACGAACAAACAAGCATGTAGGACCCGCCTGCGGGTTTCGTAGTGCATGACTCCCGACTCTCCCAACTTGACCACCGAGCAGCGCTTGTCCGGCGTTGTGCCACCGACACTGAAGTCGTAATTCTGCGCCATGGGAATTTCTGTCAAGGCCACCATGTCGTAAATAAAGACTCCGAACGCGGCTGAAGGGGTGAATTTTTTGAATTTTTTTTTTGAAAAGTTGCTGAAGCATCGACAACCCATCCCACTCGCGCACGCACGAACGCACGCATGCACGGACGCACGCACGCACGCATGCACCGGTAAGCACGCATGCACGCACGCCGACCGAGAACCCACCCTGATACTCTTTCTCGAACACCTCTCTAATCACTTTTGTGTGCCCAGGCAGGTCCGTTTCACGTTTGTCTTTTATGGCGGCGTCAACAGCTGTCCTGCAGACGCTTGGCTTCTCGCGTCCTAAAATTCCAAATAGGTATCCGAACCAATACCGTAAACCCTCAAATATGTCGTTTATTTTTGAACGCGCCGTCTACCCTGGGGCGCGGGGGGGGGGGGGAGGGTTTACAGCAGATTTAGAATTTTTTAAATAGTTTTTGCCTTCAAATGTTGCGTGCTCAACCGACATTCGAAGAAAGTGATGGTGCGTTCGAACAGCATAAGGTGTGGCCGTGGGCATCAAACTAAAGTAGTGATAGGGTAGCTGTGGGCGGTTCTAATGCATATCATTTTGATAATTTTGGGTTATGCTCATCAGCGTATACAAACTCGAAAACAAGTTCCAGTTACATACCGCGTATGCATTCAGGAATTATTAGTGAATACAGGTTCATCGGCTCCTGAATATCGTGCGGTATCTGGTAGTGGGGCATTTCAATCGCACTGTCACACTTAAGAGAGACACAGGCACTCAAAATTCAGCTGGACGTACGAAAGCATCCGTCTGCCACACTTATGCAACAGACGAAGAGTGTCAAAGTTATCGGAATGCGCATCTTGACTCTCTTTGAGAACCGCTTTCTTAATCAACAACAGCCAGGCAACGCGCAATAGTGTGGATGACTTGCGTGTCGTCTTGAGAGAAAAAAGTAAGAAGGGAGCGTTATCTCTTCTTGTCCTTGTTTAGCAGATGGGATTCATGGGGAACCGAGTTTACTGCGTTAGCGTTAGCGAAACGGACGTTACAGTAAGAAGCTGATGTGCGCTATTCACGTTAGTACAATGTACATTTGTACGTTTGGATTTATTGCGTGTCAACGCTTTCTTACAGCCAATGTGGAACTTTGAAGAGTCTATCACCTCCAATGCCAACCCGTCTCGGCTCAATCCGCTCAAATTCGCTGACAGAGTCATTTTTGTTCCAAGAGTTTATTGAGAATCGTACTGTTAGTGGTTCAAAGAGCGAGAAACACACGTGCCTTTTTAACTTTGTACTGTGTATATATTCGTCACGGAACAAATACGCGGGTTCGACACCGTCTCGTGACTCGTGAAATCCCGCGCATTGGACGTCTGCGATAGTGCGCTACGGTGGTTACTGTATGTAAATTTAATTCATGCACACTAAAATATTGCAAGCACCTGAACATGCTGCGCACACACCAAGTTTTAGCTCAGCAGCTGCCTCGGTCTATGAGAAATAGCCGCAACGTTATTTACAAATCAAACAAAAATCGCAATTCTGACGATAAACCATAATTGGGATTCACATATCTCACGCCTTGAGCTGCCTGTATGGTTGTTCGAAGGCAGCTGCACACAAAAATCCGGTCAATCAATGGACAACAAGCATTATTTTATTGTCAATTCACAGAAACTTACAAGCAGCCCTACTGCTGTAAAGATCTTGCTGTACTTTTGATTCCTGCAATTAATTTAAAAAATAAACAGAGACCTTGCATGACCTGCGGAATGTCATTTGTTATTCAGCTTGGCAGCTCATTGACAGTGCTAACAAGTGCAGTGCAGTGCAGTGTATGTAGCTTGTTTAGCTGTCTAGTGTCACAATTTTCTAGCTTGTCTAGTGTACTGTATGCGCTGCGCAATACACAACATCTACATAGGCTTGTCATCGTTACTGTAAGCGCACAGTGCGTTGAGGGATTTGGTTCGGGATAACCGAAAGGACAAGGATAGTCCAAAAGGTGCCTTGCGCAACGCGAACGCCATTCTGCTCACACAAGTCACGAGCGAGTGTCGAACCCGGTATGCAAGTAAAGTATTTATTTGGCAAGTGCCGCATAGTACGCCCAGTGCAAAGGTTAAAACGGCACGTGTGTTTGTCGTAGCGCTTTGATTGAACCACCAACAGTACAATTCACAATAAGCTCTGCGAACGAAAATTGTTTCGCCTAGAAATTTAAACGAATGCGCAAACACGCATGCGCTGAGACGGTTGGATTGAAAGGTGGTAGACTCTTGATTGGCCGACGGAAAGAGTTGACACTCAGCAACACCGTATGTATACTGTACATCAACAATATACTTACTGTAGCGTTTGTTTTGCTAACGGGTAGGTAGCACAGTGAATTCCGTTTCTACGGTATCTGTCCCGGCAAGAAGAAGCGTGAGATAACGCTACCCTTCCCACAACTCAACACCAGCCACCACAAACACGCTTTTGTCTCGTTGCCTGGCTGTGGTATTGAGAAAGCAAGCGGTTCTTACATACCTACGCTAGTCATGCAAATCGTTCGGATAGCTTTGGCACTCCTCGTCGGCTGTATGAGCGCCGCTGAAGCATGCAAACGTACGTTCCGCTGTTACTTTGGTGTGTCGTTGAGTGTGACACTGTGATTTTGTGGAACACCGTCACTAGATACAATGGTAGGGTCTTCATCTGCTAAGACTTCATTTGAATAGGCTTACGGTACGCATACACCGTGCTCAAATGAGGTTCAATGAAAGCAAATTGATTTGATAAACTGATCACCGACAAATTCGTAAAGTTTACAGGACGCGAGAAGCCAAGCGTCTGTCGGACCGCTCTTGACGCCGCCACAAAAGACAAACGTGACACTGACCTGCCAGGGCACACGAAAGCAATCAGGGAGGCCTTCGAGGGCAAATATCAGGGTCGGTTCTCGCTCTGTGGTATGTGTGCTGCAGCGGTGCGTGCGTGCGTGCGTGCGTGCGTGCCGGTGCGTTCGCTGTATCAGAGAATGTACAAAAAGCACCACTTGCAGCCGCGTTTGGAGTTTTCATTTACGACCTCTTGATCAAGAAGGACATTCCCATGGCGCAAACGCTCGACCTCGATCGCGACGAGAAACCGGAGAGCCACTGCGTGGTGCTCAGGGTCGGAGAGTCGGGAGTCATGTACTACGATACGCGCAGGCGCGTCTTTTGATTTGGTTTTTGGTTGTTGTGTGGGCGGCCTCTGTGATCGCTGGGCCCTCTCTCTCATCGCTTGCCCATCGTTGAGCTTGAGTTGACCCGAGAGAGACACTGTTCTCGATTCGCTGCACCAAACTTCTACTCCTGCTTCTGCCTCCATTTAGACTTTCTCCCCTGCCCGAGACCCCGACGCCGGAGCCCTTCCAGTCCGTGCGGACGCGCCAGATCGCCACTGAGAAAAGTGACCTTTATTTTGCGCTTGTACCATGCACACTAATGAACGCTGCATGTAACAATTGTGCGCTGCAGCTGCCAAGGAACCGGTGTGCGCGGACGCCAATCTGAAGGGCTTTATCGAAAAGGGCCTCGAAGCGAACAGCGGCCGCGCCATGAGCCGACAACTCGACGCCATCGTCGTTCTGGCAGGCGCCGAAGAGCCTGGTAAGGTACCGTAAATCCTCCTACAGCGCCCCTCTAATAGTCCAGTCGTTGGGTACACACCCTGGCGGTGTTCAGTATTATGGGCAGCGGGCAGGGGAAGGCCCAGTGGTCCCTGGGGTGCACAATTGGACACGGACGACAGAAGTGTTCGTTTATTTAGGCTACTGGGTAGCGATGGGCTTCGACCCCAGCTATCAGGACAGACTGGGGCGGACGATCCACTACTCCATGACCTCTCTCAAGCAGTGCAACGTCAAGGTGGGTGAGAAAACGTCGTTTAACAATAAAATCAATAAATAAAACATATAGGTCGGCGAGAACCTGTACACCCTGGTCAAAGTCGCTGAGGTGTGATTTATGCATCCCGCATCAGCCATCAGCATCTGTGCACCACTTACGAAGGAATTGCGTGTGATTTGAATTGTGATCAAAAGTGATACACTCCACCACAACCTGTTTCCATAGGGCATTTTCCTGCACCATCATTACAGATATAAATACATTCCGATTCACAAGGCGCGATTCTTTTCGATCCAAATCGGTTGATGAGAGCGACACTCGGCTGGTAAGAAACTGAAGGGATTTTATTTGGCAAATTCTGACGTGATGGTCGTTCTCCTTCCGCGTTTGGAGTGAGACTCTGTCCGAGCTAATTGCGTCCTAATTGTTAATTGAAATGCGTCCAACGCTTGAAGTTTACGTGCAAGCGTAAGGCGTAAGCCAGGCCAGGACGGCTCAAAAATTGAGAGCGAGTAGCTGTCGTGTCCACGAGACTGCGAAATTCCAAATCCCGTACGCATGCGGTAAACGGCACCATTCTTTTAGGGTGAGTGGCTAGATATATCGGCTCGTTGCAGGCTGAAAGTACAACAAAGAAAGATGCGCACTGATTGCTCGTGCGGTGCTGTTTTTCCGCCCCTCTCAACCCTTCTCCCAGCGTTTAGACATTTGCGTGTTTCCTCGTCACTCCTGTCCCTCCCAAGTAGACTTTCTCAAAGTCGTGCGTCGAAGGCAATGTCGACAGAAATGTGGTGTCAGTTAAATGCAGCACACGTTAAATGCAGCACACGTTGTATGTGATAAAGGATGCAGGCATGCAAGCAGGTGATGTATGCAAGCAAGTTGACTTCCGCGGCTTTTTCTTGGCTTAAGGTTGGGCTTAGGCTTAGGCTTTGCTTAGGCTTAGTTTTTTGCTTAGGCTTAGGCTTTGCTTAGGCTTAGGCTTAGGTTTTTGCTTAGGCTTTAGCTTAGGCTTTAGCTTAGGCTTAGGCTTTGCTTAGGCTTAGGCTTAGGTTTTTGCTTAGGCTTTAGCTTAGGCTTAGTCTTAGGCTTAGGCAGCGAAAGTCGACTTGCCTGCATACTTTACCTGCCTGCATTCTTTATCATATACAACCTGTGCTGCATTTAACGTGTGCTGCATTTAAGCGTAACCCAGAAATGTCGGCTTCTGTGCCCGTAGTGGAAGAGAAAGGGGAGGAGGAGCGCTACGCGCGCCTGCACGCCCGGTTCCGGGAGCTGTCAAAGCGGAACGAGGAGCTGGAAGAGACGTTGCTGGGATTGGTGGAGAAGAACGAAGGGGAGAAGCTGCTGCTGTCGCATGAAATTGATGGACTGGCGGAGAAACTCAGAGAATCGGCGATGGAGACCGCGCGCTGGCAGAACAAATGCGTGAGTCGCTTTCAACTTACAAATGACCCGCAACAAAGCAAACCGACAGAATTCCCATGCGGGTCCTCCTAATTAAAAAAACCTCACACAATAGGGGACGGTGGCACATTGCAAATATTGGTATGTGCGTGTTCAATGGCAATGCACGTGATGAAAACGTACATATGATGATAAAAAGGTACACGTTTGTTTGAATGAGATGAGTAGCTACTGGATGGTCCTGTATGGTATGTAATGTATGGTATAATGTATGGTATGTACATGCGCAGTCAGCAGTGTTGCATTGCACAATTAAAAAAGTTAAAATTTGGCATCATTACTAATCAATTATCGTTTCTAAGTCAATTAAAAAATTAAAAAGACAACCAAGCGCGTCGCTGGCGTTTTGTGACGGGGGGTGCAGGATTTTATTTTGCTCAGCTCTCAGACTTTGCAACAGCGACTACCACACAACACAGTTAAGACATGCTTTTTGTAAAAACCAACCAGAGGGTGGCACAATCCTCGAAATATTTTTTGATTAATGTACGAATTAGCTACCTGGACCATAATTTCATGGAGAATCCGAAAAAGAGCTCAGATTTAATTATTTTCGGAACGCAACTTTTTGTGGGCAAAAAACCCGTTTTTTTGGGTAAAAAATTTCTGCTGCTTCTTCGGTGGACTGGAACAGCCTCCTACTGAATCAGGGCGCGTATGCACAGTCACTAGCGGATCCAGACGGGGGGAGAGGATGGTCTCCCCCTCCTGTCAGCTCAGATTTTGGGGGGGGGGGAGGAGGGGGAGAGAAGAAGGAAAGAAGGGCGAGAACAAGGGGAAATTTTACGTTTTCCTTGGATTAAGGCACTCAAAAGCGCAAAATTTTTGCCTGCGGCGCTGTGCTTCTCTTCCAACTCACGTTTGACTCGTAAGGAAGCTACAAAATCCTGATATTTTTGTCTATTCTATAAGTAGTTTGTGCGGTGAAAAAATTGACCTTCTCCCCCCTATGTCATCAAATCCTAGATCTGCCAGTGTGCGCAGTCGAAAATCTAGCCTAGCATTTGCTTGAGTCTTGAAGATTCGAGCACGCACTTGTCTAGCCGGATGCACAGTCGAGCAAATGTGCGAACGTTCGTTCCGTTCCGTTCCATACTTGCGTTCCATACTTTCGTTGCGTACCCTTTCGTTCCATACTTAGATAGTGTGCCACAGAGGCGAAGGGATGGGAGTGAATAAATGGACGTGTGTTTCACTATCTATGTAGCAGCATCAGGGCCTACACGATAAATCGCATGAATGAATGTACCTGAGCGGTATGAATCCAAAAATTCTTAAAAAAAATGCCCACACCCAAAAATCCTGACGGGGGGTGCAGCTGCACCCCCCCTGCACCCCCTCAGCGACGCCCCTGAAGACAACCAACTACCTACTGGGTATTTAGGTATAACTAGTTATTTTTTAATTTAGGAGACTGCCATTTTTATGCACCGCTGCCCTCGTGGCACCAATTTCCATGGGCACTTATCTATGCGGCCGGCTGTCCATCCATGATTACAATAGTGGGTTAGAGGGCCGGCTGGAGGGGGTGTCAGGTACGGTCCGTGAGGCCTCAAAAACACCTCTGGAAGCATGGGTAGGACTATGGGAAGTACCCCGGCTTATTTAAGGTTTTTCTATTGCGTAATTCTGGGTCGTGACGTATGCCCAAGAACACGTTTCAAGTTTTGCTTATAATGGAAATGGCACATGCTAAATTTGTTGGACCGACGCTTGTTTCGCTTTCGAATCGAGTGACTCTTGCGCTGAAGTCTTGCATTGAGGTTCTCTGGTGACTTTGGTGACTAGTATCTTTGAGGTCTCTGGTGACTTGCTTTACTGCGAAGAAAACGTGTTGTCAAGTTGCAACTTCCCGCAGGTCCACCCACCCCTTGTCTTAGGAAAAGCACTTAGATTTGGTACTTCTTGGCAAGCG
This sequence comes from Paralinhomoeus sp. GSCO2_6, assembly GCA_030248085.1. Lineage (NCBI taxonomy): Eukaryota > Metazoa > Nematoda > Chromadorea > Monhysterida > Linhomoeidae > Paralinhomoeus > Paralinhomoeus sp. GSCO2_6. The sequence goes on from JASAMY010002000.1 coordinate 36,837, forward strand.
TTTTTTTGTGGTTACATGTTACTTTGGTTTAAATATTTTTTATTGAAATGGCTCAATTTTTTTTTGTAGAGACGCTACTTTTTTGATTGTGAGTTTGAAGCCGAAATTAATGGCAGAAGGCACACATACAGCGCCATGGGCAAACTTGTTCTTTGGGGGGGGGGGGGTCACGAGGAGGGGTATCCCCCCACGGGCACGTGCTTTATGTTTTGCTTGCTTCCAGGACCGTCTGAAAGCTGACTGTGCTGCGGCGGTGCAGCTGTTGCATTGCAAGCCCGACAGCTATGTGCAGCAAAGACTGACTCACACTGCAATGGCTGATAATCAGGTGATTATCTTATCCCCCTGGCATTTTATACATATCCGTAACTACCCCCACCCCGCACAACTCAGAAAATCGGCACCAAACTCCTGAATGACTTTCGGGATGGCCCCCCTCCCCCCCGGCTTTCCTTCTCAGATGGTAGGCGAGTGTATGTACAAACAAAGTACAATTAAATGTACAATACAATTAAATATTCATTATTGTCTTCTCTATGAAACGGATTAGCGATCTACCCCCTCCTCCCTCCCAATACCCACCCGTCCGTAGGCACCTGTGAATCGTATCTTTACCATATCTGCATAGGTGCCCGCTGGGGGGGGGGGGTATATCCCTCCCCTGGAAGACCCTATCCCGAAAGACTTTCGGGATTATCCCTCCCCTGGCTTTCATTTTCTGGAGCTTCAAGCCAATTTGTCTTGTAAAAATGGCAAAAAGTGTGCCTGCGGCGCCGTCTTCTTGTACTTTGCTAATTGTTCGTATTGATTTCCCACGGTCATTGTTCGGCCTTTTCACTGCATAATGCAACTTTTTTGCCAATTTCATTTGCGTCACTTCTCCACCTGTCGAGGCGCATGTTTCGGACTTGGTATATGCGAACTTTTGTCTGTTTACTAATTATTGCCTTTTTGCTAATGATGGCCTTCAATTTCTTGCGCTGCATTTTGTGCACAACTTCAATTGAGCCACAATGGCGCCGCTAACGGTGTACTTGCAAGCGCTACGACAACCAATGGCACGGATGGTACCAGGGTTGCATAAAAAAAAAAATTTCAAGTTTTTTTTTTAAATTAAAAAAAATTTTTTTTTTAAAAAAAAAAATTTTTTTTTTAAATTGACTTAGGAGCCATCATTGGCGCCAAATACCTGTACTATAAGATACTTTTAGCCTATTAGAGTGTCAAACACAAGTACTAGTGCTTCCCTAAAGCCTTTAGAAGCGTATTTAGCATCGTTTTAGTCAAATGGTGACAAAGCCGCTGCCTCTAAATGGTCGTGTACGGTATCGCACTATGTTGGGAACCAGTTGGGAACCCCAAAAAGAGCTTGGTTTTGGTGCTAATATGCAAGTTTATGCATGAATAACTACTAATTGTACCATCTAAACACCATTTAAACGCCTTTTTGCCACTCAAAAGCTAAATTTTGCCCAAAAACAGGGAAATTTTTTTTTTTAATTAAAAAAAAAAAATCCAACTTTTTTTTTTTAAAAAAAAAAAATTTTTTTTTTTAAAAAAAAAAACTTTTTTTTTTAAATTGTGCAACCCTGGATGGTACACCTATGATGCCCCCCCCCCAACATATGGTGACTCCCTCCAAACCTGATGTCCTTCTTTCTATTGATAACGCTCCCCACGAAATCTAATGACCCCCCCCCCCCCGTGTGCGCTTACTACTGTTTTGGATGCCCTCTAGTTGGACGCGCATATTTTAGAGAGGACTCAACGTACCGTAACGCCCGTCCTATCAGGCGCATACAGTAGTGGGATGGGAGTACCTACCCCCCCCCCAAGTGCTTTCCCTGTGCGATGCCTTCTAATGGGACGGTGATTATGGGATGGTTGTTTAAGGGGGGGGGGGGGACAACTCGCGGTATTCGTCCCTCTTCCTAGGCGCTTACCATAGTGGCGTGGGAGGGTGGGCGCTCATTAGAGGTGTTGCCGTCTGGCAGTTTCATACGAATTCAGTCGCGTCGCCGCTCGCCGCCGCGCCGAATGGTCTCTTCACCTTCGTGGGGCACCTTTCCGCCCACCGCCTTCTATGGAGGCGCACACACGGACGAGCCTGAGGACCCCAGTCACCCTGCAGGCGCCCCCGCGCCAACGCTCGACCCCACTAGCTGCGGTAAGCGCCCGGCTAACATATGTAAGCTATGGTGTTGGTGGATTAGGGGCGACAACGCTAGGAGGCCGTCAATGGCGAATATAGCGTAGCCATCTTTCACAAGGAAAATGTTTCACTCTGTGGACATAACACACCCTGGGTGTCTGATAGAACGTTGGACCACGGGCAGCGGGAAATAGTCGTAAATATTAAATACCGTATACCCTATAATTAGCCCACGTTGGACGTGCGGTATCGTTCTCATATCTTTCAGATGTGGTTTATTCTAAACTGGGAAACCCTGTTTGTTTGATTCTTGTTGGGGCCGCTTCAGTGATTGCTTTGGGGGGGGGGGGCTATCTTCAGAACATACCTAGGGGTTTTTATTGCAAACATTCGCCACTTTTACACGGAAAATTGGCTCGCCGTTTTGGAAAGTGGCCGTTGGGGGCGGGGGGGGGGGGTATAATGATGGCTTGGGTAACGTGGGCAGAGTGTATTTGTAGCAGACATTTTGTGGTGTCTTCGTTTCAGTGTATTTGTACGTTTGGTTGTGCAGCGAGTTTCAATTGTGTGAAAATACCCTTTTTAAGTGTCATTTCGCTTTTCCTTTTCTTCAGCCGATACGGAACCGGCCGGATATCTGGTCATGAAATCGTCGCAGTCGACAGACGCGCAGGTGCGCTGAATTCTTTTTTAGTTCTGTTCTTTTTCTCAAGTTGGGGCGTTTGACATGTTGGAAATGTTTCATCCTTTAGTTGTAAGCGTGTGTTTCATTTGAAACGTCAGTTGTTTCAACTTTCATGTTGTTCCGTTCATATTCACCCAGCAAGGAACACCTTTGAGTGTGCGTGGTGCGTTCAATAAGAAAGGGGTGCAAGCTTTCAGAAGAAATTGGTGCAAGCATTAAAATAATTTATGGCTTGTGTCCAGGGTTGCATAAAAAAAAAAATTCAAGTTTTTTTTTTTAAATTAAAAAAAAAATTTTTTTTTTTAAATTGACTTAGGAGCCATCATTGGCGCCAAATACCTGTACTATAAGATACTTTTAGCCTATTAGAGTGTCAAACACAAGTACTAGTGCTTCCCTAAAGCCTTTAGAAGCGTATTTAGCATCGTTTTAGTCAAATGGTGACAAAGCCGCTGCCTCTAAATGGTCGTGTACGGTATCGCACTATGTTGGGAACCAGTTGGGAACCCCAAAAAGAGCTTGGTTTTGGTGCTAATAAGCAAGTTTATGCATGAATAACTACTAATTGTACCATCTAAACACCATTTAAACGCCTTTTTGCCACTCAAAAGCAAAATTTTACCCAAAAACAGAGAAATTTTTTTTTTTAATTTAAAAAAAAAATCCAACTTTTTTTTTAAATTGTGCAACCCTGCTTGTGTCAGGTCGAGCAAGGATTTGGTGGGTGTTTGGGTCAGAATGAAAGGCACCAAAATGGCGTGTTAGTGGGAGCGTGTGTTCCTTGGGATTTTTAAATCAATGCCTCGATTCTGAGGTTCTTTGTTTGGTTTAAGATTTTGATGAATTTTAATATTAGTTAATTGTTACAAAATTTGCCCATGTCTAGACGTGTCCCACTTGTGGTCAGCTGCTTCCAACTGAAAGTGCCCCAAGGCCCGACACCAGCGATTCGCATAATTTTTCTGGGCGACAAGACGTTTGATTGATTTAAAGAGTTGAAAATTTTAAATATTTAAAGTGATATGGCGATTTCTTTGGGCGAGTCAGTCACTTTTGGAACGATCGCTGTACACCACCACCAATTGGTTGTGCGCTGTTTAAACATGGTTCTCTCAAACCGGTTTGGTAAACCTGGTTTTCCGATGAATATGTGGTGCACAGCTGCATTGCATTGCGTGCCACTGCATCACAATCCCCAGCGCGGAATGAGAATGGAGGAGGGTTGTTGGGGGTCGGTCGTGGGGCAGCGTATGGCGTAGTGGTAGAGAATCTGCCTTTTGCGCGCACTGTTCTGGGTTCGGATCTTGATGGATCCACTAGATCGAGGACTTCCCTCTCAATGGATTTCCTCGTGCCGGCGTTGCCCTAGATTACAGGTGGCGTTGTTCATAATGTCTTTCGCTAAGTATGCGGCTCTAGACGGGAAGGCGTCATGGAGATGGGTATGCTATATGGGCCATTTACGGCCTCCTAGCGTTGCACACCTAATCCAACAACAACAACGGGGTCGGGGTCGGTCCGTCGCATTGAATCGTCCCGTGATTGTTTCGTCTTTTCACTGCACATTGTATAGTTTGCGAATCACGCTTGCGTCCTCAGTTCTCCAACTGTTTCAGACGCGCATGTTTCAGACGTGTCATATGAATCATGATTTTTTGCTATTCAATAAACGGGTACTCTATCTTGATGTTCAGCTATCTAAAAGTTATCAGTCATGTTGTACTTTCGTTTAACTTTAATTTACCTTGATCGGGGGTTGGCTCAATGGTGTACGGTCCCCCCCCCCGGGCGTTTGTTAGAAGTGTTGCCGTCCGGCAGATTCGCGTAGTTTCACACGAATTTGGTCGTCTTCTCGGACGCGTTGGCGTTGAACTGTGGAGGGGGAGCACTCCGACGAACCCGGGGACCCCAGCTACCCTTCAGGCGCCGCCGCAGCAACGCTCGACCCACCTGACTGCGGATACCTACCTATATCCCTTTCTAGGGCGTCGTAGGTAGCCACATACCTGTGATTGGCTGGGCTGTCGGGCTCCCCCCCCCCCGGCTCCGAGGCTTCGGATGGAAAGCTTCTTCGATCTGGACGTCTATTTGAATCTACTTTGCACTTGTAAAGCCACCTAAGGAACTTGTAAAGGCCTTCCAGGCGTATACAGTAGCGGAATGAGATGGGATGACCCCCCCCCCCCCTCCAAGTGCTTCCCCTGTGCGATGCCCTCTAAGTAATGGACGGTGATTATGGGATGGGTGCTTATCTAAGGGGTGGCGGTCAACTCGCGGTATTCGTCCCTCCTCCTAGCCGCTCACCATAGTGGCGTGGGATGGTGGGCGCTTATTGGAGGTGTTATCGTCCGTCAGTTTCACGCGAATTCAGTCGCGTCGGCGCTCGCCTCCGCGCCGAATGGTCTCCTCGCCTTCGTGGGGCACCTTTCCGCCCACCGCCTTCTATGGAGGCGCGCACACGGAGGAGCCCGAGGACCCCAGTCACCCTGCAGGGGCTATTGAATTGTCCCGTTTTCGTTTCGTTTTTCTATGCACATTGTATCATTTTGCTAAAACGCCTGCGTTGTCAGCGCCCCGCGGTCAGTTCTCCAACTGTGTCGACGCGTATGTTTCAGACGTGTCGTATGAATCATGATCTTTAGCTGTTTATTAATTAATACTTCTTGATTTCTAGCTCTATTAGTTATTCGTCAATGTTGCAGTTTTGATTGGCTTTTAATAGGCTCTGATCATGTCAGAATAGTGCACTACTCAGAGCATTGTAACATGCCTAAGTTTTGCAATCTAAGATTTGGATGAGAAATAGGCGCCACACTACCACTGAGGATAGAGAGGTATTTCGTCATTGCCTACAGATTCCGCATGGTCTGTATGGTAGTGTGCGGCGTACTTTCAAGTGGTGCGACAACCAATTTCACAGATTGTATCCCCCGTATGGTGCCCCCCCTGGCGCCCTGCGCGCATTCCATTTTGAATGCCCTGTAGCGGGCTTTTGTTGGGGGTGGTGTGGCCTCTTTTAGGGGGGGGGGGTCAACGGACGCTACCCCCTCCCCCCTTGGCACTTTCTGTAGTGGGCCAGCGCATTCCATTTCTAATTCTCTTGAGGATGGGAGCTTATTAGAGGAGGTGTTTCACCGCACGGCAGTTTCACACGGATTCAGTCGTCTTCTTCTCAGGCGCGTCACCGCTCGCCGCCGCGTCCTATGGTGTCCAGATTGTTGATGAGGAGCAGTTGACGATCGTGGCAGACATGCTCGAAGAAAACAAATACAAGTGAAACGAAGGGGACCCGTGCCCCTCCGCTCTGCTTCCTCCGCTTCTGCCTCCTCTCAGCGCCTCTGCCTCATCTGCCTCTGTCTACTCGAAGGTCGCAGCGGACGAGAACGTCGGCGGACGGCGCTCACCGCAGTGAGCCGCCGTTCGTGCGGATGGACGGCCGTTCGGGTGCTGACAGTCGGGGTTCAACTCGGGATTTCTTCGAAACAAAACGCAACCGCACGACCCGTGGCGCAAGAAGACTGCGAAGGAACTGAACGCGCCCGCTGTCGACGCGCTCGTCGCTACCGTAGCGTTCGAATAATTTCAATTTGGCGCGTTTCACAAAGAAATTTGACTACAAGGCAGCGAACGCAACACCAATCACCTCACGCGCCTCTTCTTAGACGGCACTCGCTAGAGGCGCCCGCGCTGCCGTCTTCTACTCTAATACAACCTCACGCGCGCTCTGGGGGTGGGAAGGCGAGGTGGAGAAGCGACACGGAGGAAGATCGTCGAGGGGTACCGTACACGAGAGGACACACACGACCAAGGGGGGGGGGGGGTACAAAAATATCAAAATAAGCGCAAGCGTACGAAAATTCAAAATATCAAAGTTGTCGCTCGCTCTACCGCTGTCGGTCGCCGTGGAAGAAGGTCGGACGGCGGGTCTTCGTCGGCGTGAAGACGCGTCGACCACCGGACGAGATCTCGAAGCAGTTGTGGCCGTCGACCGTCGTCGCCGGTGGGTCGTCGTGGAAGCCGCTCTTGAGAGGGGTCGCGTAGTCGTCCAGCGCTTTCAGTCGAACGCGCGGTCGTGGGGCCCGTCGCCAGGGACCGCTCGCCTGCCGTCCGTCGCTGTCCTTTCGCTGCACGCTGTAGTGGTCGCCGCGCTCGTTCCTGCCCATCGTCTTGCGTCGCTGATGCCAGCTGGAGCGCCAGTGTGTGCGCGATGAAGAGCGGTCGCGCCGGCGTCGGTGCGCGCTCCAGCGCCTTGCCTCGTGGCCGCGTCGGCCACTGTGACCCCGCGGGTCGGGTTGTTGGATCCGGACGTCACCAACTACGTGCCGCTCCAGACGAAGGCGACGCCCGTCTGCGCGGCGCCGCCAGAGGTCGCCTGCTGGCAGGACATGGTGCCCGCCAAGCTCGGCCAACGAGGCACGCTTCTCGTCGCCGGCAACACCGGTGCGGGCATTTTGCAGAGTGCGCGGCCTTGTATAGTGAGAATTCAATCGCAGGTTTTGGAAAGACGGGCATGTGCAAGCTGGCGGTGTTGCAGTGGAGCGAGGAACTGACGTCGGACGCATGCGGCCGGCAGTGGGAATACGACTTGGCCATCTATTGCCCGGCTCGTCACTTCCTGGTCTGCGACACGCTCCTGGACGCCGTCTTCAGCCTACTCGACAGTCTCTCGCTCTACAGCGGCTTGACCAGGGAGCAGAAGGACTGGTTGAAGGAGCACTTCTTGGAACTGTGCCAGCAGGAGCGCGGCCGCGTGCTGCTCGTTGTCGACGGCTACGACGAGGCGGTGGGCTGGGTCAAGGAGCTGGACGAGCTCGTACAGCGCAACGTCACATTCGACTACCACGTCTTGTTGACGTCGAAGCCGGCAGCTTTCGACAGGCAGCTCAACTTGACCGTTAGCGGAGCCTCAAAGGCGGACGGCTCTCGTCTCTGCCTCTCACCGACCGACGACCGACCCGAGTGCATCACGATTCTGCCGCTGCGTGCAGACGCCAAGGTTGACTATGCGAAACGATTCTTCGAACACGACAGCGAGCAGAACAGGAAAGCTCTAGAGAAGGTGCTCCAGCTGCTCACTCGACACGGCGCTCTCGTGGGGTCCCCGCTACTGCTCTGGCTGGCCTGCCTGATGGTCTACGAGGACGCGCTGGCTCTGGACGTCGTCGACACGTCCATCTTCTACGCGCGCCTCTTCGGCAGTTTCGTGCAGCTGCTGTTCGGTCGATTTATGGCTCAGTCGGAGCCGCTCGACGACGACCTCTGTCGCGCACAGAAGGGCGTCCGCCCCAACTGGTCCGACGTTCCTCTCTTCCAACGTCTGGCGCGTCTGGCGCTGCTGGGCTGCACTGCACGACAAGAGGTGGCGTTCCAGCAACGCTTCGAGTTCGACTCTTCTCACCTCGACGCCAGCAGCATTTACAATGGAGCTCGCGTCGACCTCTTGAACATGGGCATCTTGAAGAGGACCGTGCTGAGGAAGAGGGAGAGCAGGGGACGAGAGACAGAGCTCGAGACCTACTCCTTCCCCCACTCCTCCGTCCAGACCTACTTTGCGGCGATCGCTCTCGCGCTGACGCAGCAACTGGGCGATGCCGACGCCGACCGCCTCTTCCAGCACACCATGTCGCCCGAGAGTCTGGAGGCGATCGGTAGCATGGCCAAGGGTGCGCCCAAGGGCGACGTGCCGCTCTTCTGCCTGCAGCAGCTCAACGAGGCCGACTACGTCTCATTTCACCAGTTCGCCGTGACCACCGTGGCCGCTGGTGGGCCGGACTACGGGCCGGGCACGTTCTGTCACGCCGTCCACGACTGGCTCAACTTGCCGGGAGGCGACGAGTACGCGCTCGCGACGCTAGCGGCGAGCACCATGTCGAAGCTTCTCAGCTACGCCGGCCACCGCAGTCAGCCAGTCAGCGAAAGTCAGGAGGAGTCGTCATCATCGACGTCAGCGGCCACAAAGGAGCCCTTTCTACTCACCTACATCATGACGGTGAATCTGAGGCACGTGCTCAGCTTCGTCAAGAAGCATGTGGAAAAGATGCGAGTTGAACACAACGGTGGCCGGCTGTCGACGTCTCAATGGCTGAAATATCTGGCGACACTTGGATTGGTTCACTGGTCGCGCGACAACGGCCTTTACATCGAGTTCCCTCTTGAAATGGACTCGCTTCTCTACGGCCCGAAAAAGGATTGCAGTTTGTACTTACTGGACCAACTGACGGCCCGTGCTGCTGAATGGCCCTACGACTTCGCCGAGGCGCCCGCTCGAGTCTGCGTCAGCGAGTTCTGCCTGCCCTTTGCGTTTCAGTCGCTCGTCGACGAACTGCACGCCCTGCTCGACTCCGACGCCGAGATCGACGTCCGCTTGGCGGTCGCGTCGGCCGCGCAGCTCAGTCGCTGGCGAGGTCGCCGAGCCGCCCACTTCGCCGCCTGCTTCGTCGACAGCGAGGCCGGACTGGCTCTGCAGCGCCGCTTTACGTCGTCGGAACACGAGCTGCGCCGGGAAGCGGCGTACGCGCTCGGCAACTTGGTCGGCCTCTGCGACGAGCGGCGTCGTCTGGCGCTTTGTCGCGTCGACGAGGGCGTCGACGTGTTGTCGACCTTGAACGCGCTCTTCTGGTCTCCCGTGCTCGACGACCGCCGCGTGGGAGTGTTTGCGGTCGGGAAGCTCGTGCGCGACTCGTGCGAACTCTACAAAGCGGCCGCTTCAACAGTCGCGCTCGCGGTGGACGCGGCGCAGACGATGCTGGCGCGCGGCGGCGAGCCGGCCGTCTTCGACGCGGCGCTCGCGCTGCGCTCCCTCGCCGGCGCTTGCGCAGACGACGACCTCCGCGTCGCCTTGTTCGACCACACCGCCGAAGACTGGCTCTCTGAACTGGACGGCAGACTTGCACTGCGCCACAACAGCTACCTGCGTCACCCCTACTTTAACGGCGACGTCTTTGGTCGACCTGCGTATGTGAAGTAATGCGTGTGAGACGCATTGGAATGTTTACAGCGTTCTTACGGCGACTACGAGTCCGTCATCAGAAGCGGCAGACGCGACTAGTAGCCAAGTGCTCGCGTGTTCTGTATCATGTGCGTAGACTAGTGTGTAGTATCTAGGTCGAAGACGATGGTACCGCCGACAAGTCAGCAAGAAGTAACTGTTGACATCGGGCACCTTTCGTAGAGTAGGCTTCCGCACGCATTGAGTGTAACGAAAGTTCCCAAATATACCTACCAAAATACCGTTCTCACAGATGCACAGACGAAATATGGATGTGATGTGGTCCCACTCGCCCCTTTGATGAGCGATGTTCGTATTCTGTTGTTGCTCCATGTTAGCCAGGCAAACCGGTATTTCTTTCGGAATGCATAGCCGTGCAGGAACAACTTTGCACGCACGCAGGACACAGGAACCTCCCTAGCAATAAGCATCAGTGTGGTTGAGCACGTCTCACTTGTGCTCACAGTCATAGCAGTATAATGCAATTAGCATACTTATTAGCAGAAGGTCTCCTAATTTGCGATCTTGATTCAACGTCAGTAGGTGCGATCTTGATGCTAGTAGTTGCGTATGCAAAAATGCTAGTGAAATAGCCGTATACACTGTATTCTCCGCAAATCGGGTTTTCGGCTTTCGCACTTTTCACATCGCTTGGAAGGTATTTTTTAGTTTTCTTTGTACCAATTCAAGCGCTTCTAAAGGGCGTTCAACTCAGGCAAAAAATCTTGGTGCTGAAAATTTTCTTTTGTGAGTTCTAGTCAAAAAACTGGTCTTTGAAATATCGCGAAAACCGGTTGCGGTTTCCATTTGCATTTGCAGGCGCCCCCGTCATTTTTTATTGCAAAAAAAAAATAAGCTGCGCTCATTGCAGTGCGCTCATTGCAGGTTGATCGATATTGCCTGTACACGCAAGCGCTGCTGACAAATGCTTCAGCCAGCTGTGATATGCATCTGCAGAACCAACTTCTACAGTTGTGATCACCCCGAAGAGAACTACCAGTCTCGGAACCAACTGCGAGTAGAAGTATGTACTGGAGGTGCGTATCCGCTTAGAACGTCTCCAAGTCCCCGAAGCTCTCCCTCGTCTACAGCTGTCTCTTCTCCTTCTCCTTCCAACTTCTCCAGTCACGAGTTGTTGTTGATTTCCAGTTCCCTTTTGATAGACGTCCCTCATTCAATTGGGATAGACGTCTCATTTGTCACCCAGCGACCGCGATCGCATCCCAGTCCTCCTGTCTAGTTTCGAATTCGCCCCACAATTTGAAATTCTGAAAGCGACGCATTCTGATGTTTCACTGTGCGCATACAATGGAACACACTACAGTTTAGAAGTGTTGTTGGAAATCTCTGTCTCATACAACGGTACAACGGAAGTCTATAACGGAACACACCGTAGTTTAGAACAGTTTGTAATATCGCGATTTTCAGTCTTTGTCAAGGTGCCAGCAGCTTTTCACCGCTTGGTCGAACCGCCGATCTGCCACTCGCGGGACCAGTACTCAACGTCGCACGGCCAGAACGGCTCCAAGCAGCTGCAGCAGCAAGGAACTTCCACCAGCCAATGTCCACCTGCTGGTGGATTAGCAGCGGCTAATATAACCAGCCGGGTTCCAGCACCACCGGCATAGCCGAGGAAGATGGGCCCTGTGGATGGGAGGACGCATACAGGACTCAGAAATTTCGTCTCAGATTGGCACACATCCTTGTCCTATCCTTAAGAGTCACAGTCTGTAAGAGTCAAGCAAAGGGCGGACACCTTTTTTCGCGACTTTCTCTGATATTTTTTATACTCTGGGGTTTGATTGCTTATGACCAGAGACTTTGTTGATACAATTGGGCTAACTCCCAAAACTGACCCATTGGGCCGGTACAGTGGCACAAAGTTTAGCGGATTTTCATTTTTGATTTTCATTATTTCATTTCATTTTTGTTCATTTCACAAATTTCACAAATATTTCATTTTTGGCGAAACCGATCTGGATTTGGTTTCCACTTTTTATGGGCAACTTTTTACGCCTAATCGAATGGCGTTGTTCGATTTTTGGTCAATTTTCATTTTTGGCATTTTTTACCAAATTTTTTTTCTCGATTTTTTTTAAGGAAATTTTTGAATACGGTGCAGGCTTTTTTTTGGCTTAAAAATAGCCCAATTAGTCTAGTTTCATGGAAAAATAGTGCCATGTTCCAAAGCAGCCCTCGGTGGCTGGACATCCATTGGTGGAGTGTTCTGCGTGCATGTCTTCAATGGGTCACAGCAACTGTGAACCAGTGTTTAGTAACATCTGCATACATAAACACGACTCTGGATAAAAACTACAGTTCCTGCATTGCCAAAATTGAAGAGCAGTGGAACAAGTTGTAAAAGCCCCAATATTCCAGTTGAAACCTCATTGCAACTGTGAACGAACGGGTTGAAGCGGAGACATACAGGTGAACTGAACATGTAATACTGTATGCTGCAGTGCACCAATCACAAAGATGCACATTTACACATTAGAGTACTTCTGTTCTGCATACGATCAAGTGTTACTGTTCTGAAAAGGGCCCAGTTGGTCACCAACGTGTGGGGTTACCTCAAAACACAACGCACAGCTTGAGTGAACAAAAAGGATAAACGCTGGCACCTGCAGAAACTCAGGACAAATAGTGCCAAAAGAACAATGTTGTTGAACGGGTGTATGTGTACATGCAAGGACACACGTTGAGGGTACCACTGAGACTGGCGAAAAGTTCGTAAAGTTGCACGTAAAAAAACTTGTTGCCATTGCCAGTAGTGTTTTGACCCTGATCAGGAGTGGCTCAACGGGGGTACGGTAACCCCCCCCCCTCCAGTTGTGGGTTTTTGGAGTGGGGTCGGGGCAGAATCGGCCTCTTGAGCGCACGGTCCTGGATTCGAATCTTGATGGTCCATTAGATCGACGACTTCCCTCTCAATGGATTTCCTTGTGCCGTCGCTGCCCTAGATTACAGGTGGCGTTCTTCCGAATGGCTTTCGCTAATTACCGTATGCGGCCCTAGACAGGAAGGCGTCATGGAGATGGGTATGCTATAGGGCCATTGACGGCCTCCTAGCGTCGCCCCAAATCCAACAACAACAACAACAACAACGGAGGCGTATTGAATCGTCCCGTGATTGTTTCGTCTTTTCACTGCACATTGTATCGTTTTGCGAATAACGCCTGCGTGCTCAGTTCTCCAACTGTTTCAGACGCGCACGTTTCAGACGTGTCATATAAATCATGATTTTTTTTGCTATTTAATAATCGGATACTCTATCTTGATGTCCAGCTATCTAAAAGTTATCAGTCAATGTTGTACTTTCGTTTTACTTTTATTTAACCCTGATCGGGGTGGCTCAAGGGGGGGGGGTACGGTAACCCCTCCCCCCATCCTGGGTTGTCATAGGTGTTACCGTCTCCGGTAGGCGGCAGATTCGCGTAGTTTCACACGAATTTGGTCGTCTTCTCAGACGCGTCGACGTTGAACTACAATGTATGGGGAGAGCACCCCGACGAACCCGGGGACCCCAGCTACCCTTTAGGCGCCGCCGCAGCAACGCTCGACCCACCTGACTGCGGATATATCCCTTTCTAGGGCGTCGTATGTAGCCCCATACCTGTGACTGTGGGGCATTGGGAATCGGTAATTGGAATCTGAATTGAGATGTGAATCTGAATCTGAACCTCACTTTTAGGTACGCTGTTGAGACCGGCAAATGGGATCAGCGGCCGCCCAGAACGCCCGTGTTCTACACGCACGACAACTTTGAAAGTAGCGACCCGTAGTCCCGTACGGATGGCCGCGCCGCAGTCGTACAGATGGCTCGCGGCGGGCGGATTCTTGATGAGCGCAACTGACTTGCTGCGTTTCCTGGTGAGAGGAGGTGTCGAACGCGCATTGCGCTGTATGTGTATGTATTTATTGAACTCACGCTGCCACGGCTAGCACAGCAGGTGCAAAAGTCCAAAAGTGAGAGGAAGACATCTCAATTCAGACGTTGGTTGATGGGCGCAACGACAAGTACAAGGACATCCTCAGCGCGTCGTCGCTGGAACGCATGACGCGACCTTCCAAGTTCTTCCAGGACCCCAAAAACCTGCGTAGGCGACGCAGCATGTGTGCCTTGCGAGCGCGGGCATGCCTCCCCTCCCCAACCACCTTCCCAGCCAGGTTTTGACGAGCTTCTAAATTACACACTCTGGGTAATGCATTCACCCCTTCCCCCTCCAGCTCTTCCGTACGCCTGTACGTTCGAATAGCTTGCTTGGCCCTCTGAGCGTCGCGTCCTTCAGCGCGCGACGACGATCCAATTCCCATTGACAAGGAGCCGACCGGTGCTGGCTGGTTCCTAGACGTGTATCCGTGGCGTCTGTACGCCAAGTCGCTGGGCAAGTGGCGCGGCGTGTGGCACGACGGAGGGCTGGCCGGACTGGGCTGGCTGGGCCGCGGTCTCGAGGACGACCTCCAGATGGCAGGCATGTCCAGCAGTCGGACCATCCCAGCCGAGTCGCCCCAGAGGATTCCCATGTTCGAGATGGTCAGTCTGACGAAGATGATAGAAGAGGGCTTGGAGAGAGGCTGGCCCAGCCACGACCTGTTCGAAATGGAGCCGAGCGCGCAGTGAGAGCCCATGATAAGGTCGGAGAAAGAGGTTCAACACATGCGGTTTGGAGAAGATTTATTCTATGTTGGCCATTGCCTGCATTAGAATTCAGAAAGCCGACATATGCAAGCGATTGCAGACACACACTGCATCGCACACACACACACACAGACATGGAGTTAGAACTGCGCAAAAACGAAAAAACGCTGCGCAATTATGTAACTGTCAACCATACAGCATTTGCCAAAGTTTTCAGTCTGTCACGATGGCAGATGCGAAAGCAGGTCACGCTTTTTAAACCACAGATTGTATGAAAAGGCTTGCGAGAATAGATCGGTCCTAGAAAATCCGACGAGAAAAAACTGTAGGCGGGGACGAGCGCAAGGGCCTGGGCTTCCATTTTGCAATGACACAATCCGATTGGATGGAGGTCGGTGCAGTTCCCCACTACACTCTAATTTATCTTTGAAGTCACTGTAGTACTTGAACTGCAGCGACGCTATTCACCGAAGTAGAAACCCACTTTGAAAACGAACCAAAACACTCCACTGTGAGGGAAAGACGTTCCATAGGACTATTGCAGTTGCGTGCTTAATGCTATTGCAGTTGCGCGCCATTCCATGAAACAAAAAACACACAAAAAATATGTTTATGGTGTATAAAAGAATTACGAAACGTAAGCACAAAAAAAATAAAACAATTTTGAGACAATTCTGCTGTTTGCGAGGCCAACTATAGGTTTAATGAACTTGCACATCACACTTCATTTGCTGCACAGCGTCTTGTCTCGTCAGCGGCGATGTTAAACGTCATTTGACACTTACCTATACTACAAGACAGGGAACTCGCAAGACATTTTCATCTGCTTTCACTTGAGTTGCTCACTTTCGCTATCTTGATGGCATCTTGATTACGGTCTGGCGGTCTGAGTCTGAGTCTGAGTCTGAGTCGTACTTCCAAACGCACTCGTGGTCGTCGACGTCAGCAGAGGGGCGGTGGTCGTGGTGGTCAGACGCCAAGGCGGAAACACTTCTAGCTTGGTCTCGTCGCGAATCTACATCACGAGCGGATACTGTAGGTGGATATGGGACAATCGCGCCAATCACGACCTGTAACTTGCGATCACACGTGTTGCAACGCGAAATCGCACAAGCCGCACGTACAGCGTGTAATGCCTAATAGTAATTACCTACATATGTAATGTAATCAATAGGTAGTAGTCAAACGTCTACCGTTCACCTACTTGCTACCGTACACCATATAGCAACGCGTACCTGCCGTCTGCTTGCTGCATAGTATGCTTTGAAGTTGCTCTTGCAAATTTCGAATAACTTTGAGGATCTTCTCAGCCAGCCAGCTACAAACTGGTTTCGCTTCCAAGCCGTGCTCAAAAACTGCTTGAGCTGCTTCCTCGTTCCACCGTCAAGACTGACTCTCGAGCAGCTGCTGAGCAGCGAGTGAGCATTCTCCCAGAGTGTCTGAACACGGTACGATTGTGACTGACTGTGGCGCGCGCGCGCACGCACGCACGCACGCACGCACGCACGCACGCACGCACGCACGCACGCACGCACGCACGCACGCACGCACGCACGCACGCACGCACGCACGCACGCACGCACGCACGCACGCACCAACGCAAGCACGCATGACCGCACGCACGCACGCACGCACGCACGCACGCACGCACGCACGCACGCACGCACGCACGCACGCACGCACGCACGCAGAATGTGTACAGTGGTACACGCTTTTCATAAGCTTTATGGCGCAACACTCAGCATGGGTCCGTGCTGGTCTGCTGCTGTGGGGGTTGTATGTGTTTGCGTGCGTAAGATTTCGATTAATCTTTCTTTTACGTAAAACACTGTATTAAGGAAAAGTTTGCAGGTGGCTGTGACGAATATGTGACGCTCCTTCGGGTCCAGTTTGAAAAAAAACGCGGTATTAAAAGTAGTCACTTTATCAGATGACCAACTTCAATATGGACAAACCGTGTGTAATCGAACCAAACGCAGCAACACGTCACATATATTCGGCGTTTGTTGTGCGAGCCATCGCACACAGCCACAACACCACCACCAATAATCCACCCTCACAAACTCTTTCATCTCTCTGACGATGCGCTGTCATTCATAGGCATTGGATGGATGGACAGGGCCCACAGCCAAAGATTCTGCATAGATAATTTCGCTATCAGGGGTGATCCTCCTGTAGCCTGGACTGCCTTTCTAGTGATATACTGTACGTACAGCAGTTGCTGCTCTGAAAAGTGAAATTCGTCACTGATCGTTGTGGCCACCTTGCAGGGGTGGTGTTTGAGCAGGCGACAGTATCAGTGTTGTAGCATTCACGGTAAGTGCACTGCTGAATGACAGTGGCGATTTGCGTACCGTAGTTCGAGCAATCAGGTCGTCCCGCGTCTATGGTCGCCAGGCGCCACACTGAACAGGCACCCAGTCGTCAATAGTTACATTTGCAAAAGTCGCGCTTGTCACTGAGCCTTAGAATCAATGAGGCGCGTCCGGTTCCCAAGGCATCGCAATTCTCTTGATTCCCAGAAGGCCTTGTTAAGCGTCTGTCAAATGTCAAACCTCCAGTCTTTGCCATGGAGACCTCTCAATGGCGTCAACGAAATTAATTGGCAACAGTCGTTGACTTTTCCGTCAACACCAGTGGCGTATCCAAAAAGGAGAATGCGGAGATGGCATTGCCCCACAGAAAAACTAGCAGATTTTCTAAAACAACATGTTTTGCACTTCATAGTGCACTTTGGTCTTTGAGCTGATTGTAGGGAACAGTCTCTCTGCCTGCGGCACTCCATTTTGCCAACACGCAGTGCAAATTCGAGAGGTTGTAGAGTACAAATGCAGAACACGTTCTTGGGGTCACCCTCTTTGCGCTGTTGTCGGAGCAGTCTGAGGACGATTGTATGAAGAAGCATGAAAATCTATGATTTTATTTGACTATTGCGTTCACGTTCGCGACGCGATTTTCGCAACGCGAACGCGCAGGCCATACAATTTTCGGCTAGCTCTGACCTTGGGCAGTGGCCAGCGCACTGGCAGAGAAACGGCCTCTTGCGTTACGGGTTACGGGTTACAATATCGGGTTCGATTCTTGATGGATCCACCAACGAGGATTTATTCTCCTGTCAATGGTTTTTCTCGTGCTGTCGCTGTGCCTTTCCAAAAAAGCAAACAAAAAATGACCACCGCGCGGAAGTTGCAGAGACAGCACGAAGCACCTCTGCCCTCCTCCTCAGGCAAGGGAATCCATCCGAAGACGTCTCCCCCGGGCACCTTTTCACAGGCCGAAGCGGAGGGGAGGACGTGCTCAGCCCGAGAGCTGAGGTGCTGGAACCCCAAACCAGCTGCACCAACCCCGAAGGGACGGGAGTTATTAACTTTTCCGCACGGTGGTGGATGATTGCATAAAAAGACTGCTATATATACCCAGAAGGCGAATTGCAACATCGGTTGAGCAGGTTTGAGCATGGCGAGCACAGTGACGAGTGCCGTCGGGAAATCGATAAAGCTGACGGAATATTGATCCCAAGTTCTTCGTCGAAATCGTGCGTAGTACAACGACTAGTGGAGATGATGAAAACCCGTTTGGACGTTGTTTCACAGCGCTTAGCACATTGAAGCTCATTTGAACTTCACTTTTCAAGAAGTACCATAGGCGTCTGAACGGTATACAGAGCTGCTGTAGCGATCGGAACGATGGGTCACCGAGTACTGGAACAGAGAGCCGCATGACTTGGCCATCACCGACCGATCTGACGTCGGCCCACCACTGCTGATTCTCCAAGAAACGGGTGATGTGGTGACAACAGCAATATTTTTCTCGACCATGCTCTGCGCGTCATCCTCGTTTGGCACCCAAATAGCGCTGCAGTAGACCGGGTCACTACCCCGACCCCCATACACCTGCAGGCGTTCCCAAGTTCATGCATAGTGCATCCTACCGGACGGCAATCCAGTCATCCACAGTCCGAAGGTCAAGTCAAGCGTCTCTTACTCCTGTCCGAGTAGGCGCTCTGTACCTACATGGTGCGTGTGTGCCTTTCTGGAACGTCTCCACTCGTCTTCGTCAAAGCTCTCCCTCGTCAGCATCTGTCTCATTCTGCTGCTTGGGTTCTTCTTGCATCTTCTCCAGTCGCGAGTTGTTGTTGACCTTTGGTCCTGTCTTTGTGGAGAACGGACAGGCAATGTTGATGCTTTGCGTACCCACTACACTCTAATTCATCTTTGAAGTTACTGTAGTACTTGAACTTCAGTGACGCTATTCCCCGAAGTAGAAACCCACTTTAAAAACGAACCAAAAACATTCTGTTGCAGTTGCGTGCTTAACCAAAGCGCCAGTCCATAAAACAAAAAAACACACAAAAAATAGGTTTATAGTGTTTAATAGGATTACGAAACGTAAGCAAAAAAAAATTAAAACAAATATGAGACAATTCTGTGTTTGCGAGGCCAACTTTAGGTTGAATAAACTTGCACGACACACTTCATTTTCTGCACAGCGTCTTGTGTCAGCGGCGATCTTAAACGTCATTTGACTCTTACTACCAAGAACAAACACAGGGAACTCCCAAGACATTTTCATCTGCTTTCACTTGCGTTGCTCAGTTTCGCTATCTTGATGGCATCTTGATTACGGTCTGGCGGTCTGAGTCTGAGTCTGAGTCTGAGTCTGAGTCGTACTTCCAAACGCACTCGTGGTCGTCGACGTCAGCAGAGGGGCGGTGGTCGTGGTGGTCAGACGCCAAGGCGGAAACACTTCTAGCTTGGTCTCGTCGCGAATCTGCATTACGAGCGGATACTGTGGGTGCATACGGGACAGTCGCGCCAATCACGACCTGTAACTTGCGATCACACGTGTTGCAACGCGAAATCGCACAAGCCGCACGTACAGCGTGTAATGCCTAATAGTAATTGGATACCTACATATGTAATGTAATCAATAGGTAGTAGTCAAACGTCTACCGTTCACCTACTTGCTACCGTACACCATATAGCAACGCGTACCTGCCGTCTGCTTGCTGCATAGTACGCTTTGAAGTTTCTCTTGCTAATTTCGAATAACTTTGAGGATCTTCTCAGCCAGCCAGCTACAAACTGGTTTCGCTTCCAAGCCGTGCTCAAAAACTGCTTGAGCTGCTTCCTCGTTCCACCGTCAAGACTGACTCTCGAGCAGCTGCTGAGCAGCGAGTGAGCATTCTCCCAGAGTGTCTGAACATTGTGACTGACTGTGGCGCACGCACGCACGCACGCACGCACGCACGCACGCACGCACGCACGCACGCACGCACGCACGCACGCACGCACGCACGCACGCATTAACCATCAACAACCACAAAAAATTGCACAACAAGATGTTCTAAAGAGCATTCACAAACGACCATGAGAGCCTGCTCGCTGACAGTCTCTTCTTGCTCAGCCGCCTCCTTCATGCGCGTCGCGGTGTAGGCCACGTTCGAAGATCGCGTCCAGTGCATATCATAGAACCAGAAAATCGTTCGACGGGCGAGGAATAATTCAAACCAGAAGTGTCCAGGTCTATCAAATAGCGGACGCGAGACGTGCGTAGCTTAAAGTCAGGCTTTTACAATGCGGAGACGACGGGTTGGTGGCAGAGGTGTAACTGGCCATCGAAGCTGGGGGGGGGGGGTGAATCTGGGATTTTTCAAAAGTCGCTGGGGGTGACCTGCAAATTGACGCAATTTCACTTTTTCCAGCTTCAATAATGACCTAGAAAATGCTGCGTGTATGCTGAAAACAAAGCGCCACAGGCAAAAATTTGTGAATTTTTGGCTTCGCGAAAACCCCCTTCAGTGACTCTAAAAATAGTCAGTTGGAGCCAAAAAAACAGCGCCGCAGGCAAAATTTGGTGATTTTTCGGCCGAAAACACGCCCAAAGGACTCCAAAATGGTCTGTTGGTGCGTAAAATACAGCGCCGCAGGCGAAATTTTTGACATTTGGACAATTAATGCTGCTCACAGGCCTGAAAACACCTTGGGAAGTATGAAAAACACAATTCAGCCAAAGGGGTAACCTGCAGTCAGTGCAGGATTGACTAAAGCTGTGGGGGGGGGGGGGGGTGCTCCTACTTTTCGTGCAGGATTGACCGAAGCTGGGGGGGGGGGTGAACCCTACCTACATACACCCTACCAAGTTACACCTATGGTTGGGTTTGGGGTCTAGTGGCTATGCAATGGGACCCATGAACGCAAGGTCCTGGACTCAATTCTCAATTGATCCGCTAGGTAGGCACTCTCCTTTCAGGGAGAGACTCGCGCACTAACTGTAATTTAGCTAGAGTTGGGGGAAAAAATCGTTTTGACTTTGGACCGACGTTTTTTTGTAAAAGAAACGGTTTTATTTAAAAAGAAACCGTTTCTTTTTAAAGTACGTATGTACGCATCATAGTAAGCCATCAGCGGAGTGCCCAAAGCGTAGAAATCGGTTCATAAAGCAGGTTGAATGGAGAAAAGCTGTGCAAGCACTGCAGTAAGCACAAACAGACAGGTGGGCTCCTCACGTGTGCGTGCGGGCATGCGTCGCGTCGGTCTGTGTGTGTGTGAGTGTGAGTGTGATTGACTATGCAGTATACCATCGCCAACAGCAAATTGTACGCCATCAAACACTCCAATGACAGATCGCACGAACACCAGGCCGCCATTTTATTTTAACACTTTAAAACTATGATTGGCGCTCGATCTCACAACTGACCAAATGAAAGCGGTGGCAGAGGAGAAGGGCTGCAAAAGGGTGCAGAACAGTACAGTTGCTGCTCGAACTGTAGACATCGCCACAGCGTGCTGAAGTGGCTCGCATTTTTGATGTAATGCGGGGGCGCTGCTCATCTCAGCAACGATTTCTTACGACTACGACGCAACTTACGTTACGATTACGACTACGATCTTTCTCTTAAAATTTTAAGAAACAGGCGACGATGTTTTTTTTTTCAAAAAATACGTATTTTTTTGAAAAAGAACATTTGAAAAAAAACGCGCCCAACTCTAGATTTAGCATTTACTATGTTGGTATACATTTTGAAATGACATGCATTGTAGTCCTCCATAGTAATTTTGTGCCCCTCACAACACCCCCCCTCCCCTCCCCCTCCCCGCCACCCCCCCCCCCCCCTTAGTGGTGGTAGTGATAAGAGGCAGGTCTAAACTGTAGTGCCTCCATTGAAGAATTAACGGTACGTCGCACAGTCTCGATCGCGCTTCTTACCCTACAGAAATGAGTTGGGACAGAAGCAAAGCACCAGTTGAGGACGAAAAGTTGTCTAGTCGCGCTGCAAGTAACAGCAACTCTGCACATGTAACCAACAATGCGTATCTGTACGCTGTACAACCGTCACAGTATCAAAGATATTTGGTTGGAAACGCTGAAGTTATAAAGCGAAACGAATTCGACGATAGATAAGTGGCCCACCCTGTACACATGCGCACACGTTGCGCACCCTCTCTCATCATCTCACCTACTCTCACGTACACATTCAGGCACATACCTATGTGTATGCATGCACACGCACATACCTAATTGCATATACTAATGTACCCATGCACAATACCTGTACTTAAAAAAATGTCTTTTAGTCGGTGGCTCGTTTAGGGAGACGGGTACATCATAAAGGGTGCCTAATTCCCGAGTTTACGGTATTCGCGCTATCCCTATACATTCCTAGTGCACCTTTGTAACGATCGATCCTTTGGACTCGCTCCGTCACTCGTTCCAGCTCAATTTTTGTCTCGTTGAGGCTCCGCAACGTCTCGAGATGAAGGAACTGCGCAAAATGCGCTCGTTGAGCCGCCCAATCCAGGCGCCGCACCGACCGAGGACCAGTTGCAGTTCGAAAAATGGTTGCACGCTACGGTAGTAACGAACTACAGAAAAAGCTGGTCTTGAAGGGCACTTGATTTTAAGTTGCAGTTTTTTTTATTTAAGATTGTCTGTCGCTCGCTTAGACGCTGCAATTGGTCGCCCCAGGTGACGAAAGCTATCGCTCCACGCCGCACCTCGTCGTCGTGTTCCGTCGTGAGCCGCCAAACGTTCCTGCCAATTTGACCGGCAGTCTAGAAGTGCAGGCTCCTGCTTTTGTCAATGCCTTCTAGAGCACCCTTTTTCGAACTTTTAACTTTAAATTTGTGCTGGTTTTGCGGAATTGTCTTTCGACTGCATGAGGGGGGTTGGGGGTGCGGGTGTTTCAAATCTGACCGGAAGTTTGGCACAGCGATATTAACCTCGCCACTCTACAATAAACCCTCAACCGTCCCTACCACCTCCCCCCCCCCAGTGGCGTAGCCAAGGGGGGGGGGGGAAGCTTCCCCCTCCGAAATTCTCCGAAGCTCAAATTTTTTAACTTGGTACCCCCTGTTGCAATGTGCCAATTTCTGCATCTTTCTCAAATTCAATGCAACTAGTGATGAAAGCGACACCCAAGATCCAAATGTTTGCCTGCGGCGCATTGTTTTGCATTTAAAAAGCATGTAAAGCTCGTAAAAAAATGCGCCTGCGGCGCTGTTTTCAGCACAGAAATCGACCGTTTTGACCGCATTGCTAACGCTTTAGTGAATGTAGTCAGGCAAACAGATTCGATGGGAGAGTGTCTGAAGCTTCCCCAGCCAAAATGGCGCAATGTCCAAAAAATGCGACAGGGTCCCCCTGTTGCAAAATTGGGTATTTGACCGAGATTGAACTTTCTCCCCGAAATCAAGTCCTGGCTGCGCCACTGCCCCCCCCCCCACGGTCCAACAAACCGTCAGATTGACAACGCTGGTGTAGTTGTCCCTGCGCGCCGCCCTCAGCGCTGCGGCTGTCCTCGCGAGCTGACGTTGCTCCCGCGACAACATCCCCCTCGTGTCCGCCAAATGTCGGTCGAAGACTTCCTTCGTGGCCCTGATTCCATCAAACAGTCGCTCCAGACGCTTCTCGGGGGACAACATCTCTTCGGGACGCCCTAAACGATCCCGCCTCTACCCTTTGGTCGCGCACGTTGCTGGAGAACAGACTCGCAGCGCAGTACACGATACATAGTCGGTATAATTGACAGTGCTGTAAATGCGCAGTGTTCCAATGATCTGAAAATGAACCGGGTGACAGCCAGGCAAAGCTTGTCAAAGAATGAGAGGCAGACGAGTATTGAAATTCGGTGAGAATGTCGAAGCAATATCGCAGCGAAAACGCGAAAAACGCGAAGGTGGTAGGAACCGAAACACGACCCTCAGAGAGGGTGCCTGACAAACCGCCTTAACCCACTCAGGCCCCACTTCCCGGAGTTGGGAATGCTCCCTATGCAAAGCTTGCGCTGCACCAGAAAGCGGCGTGAACGCTTCACACACCAAAGAGATTCACTAGACCTGGCTGCGGAAGCTCAATCCACAAGAAGCACATAAGAAAAGTGGCGGCACACTTCATAGCCGAGTAACAAGGAATCGATAAAGGTGTCTCATAAAAAAATGGCCAAAGAAGTATCGTTACACATAGATTCGAGAACAGAAGGCCCTGCGCTGCGACTAAACACAATGTCGTAGAACAGCTTTTGCTGCATAATGAAACGCTCTCTATTTCAATACGCGCAGCTCACCCGCTGAAATTTTACACACACGTGGATACAGCAATTCCAATGTACGATTGGTTTCCAGATTTGCGCCGCATTTTGAAATGTTGAGGTAAACACACGGCAAGCGCAGATCAAACTGTTGTCGAAACGCGAATCAAAACATTTGCTGCACTAGTATATGTACGTACTTTGCGCACAAAAGTGGTTCGTTTGGACGATTAGATTCGCTTGTAGTAGGCTTATCGGCACTCACTATCAAAATTCTGTGGGCGAAAATAAAATTCTGTGTTTGTTAAGAATTGTACAAGCGCGGCAGGCCAGTATTCGACACATACTACACAAGAGAAAGAAATCTCTGGGGAACACATTTCCCTGTGCTGTCCATCCATGTCACCAACCGGATCCAGAAATCATGCACTTTCCCAGTTTCATTCCAGTTTCATTTCATTTCCGCAAAGTAGTACCGTTGCAGCGTATGCTCTCAGCAGGTACACAGTCTATACCTGGGTCAATGCTGACCTAGGTATTTGCATTGTTATTGGTACGATTGGGAGTGGGTTGGTAGAAATGTCAGCAAACTAATATTCGGTAAACGAGCTCGTTGCGTTGCAGACGACCGCTATACGCCCAGTACGGGACGCTTTGCAAATGCCGTTTGAATTTGAAATACCGCTCACTTAAAATAACATGTGTTTGTCTTCGCTCTGCGCTTGCACAGGAATGGAATAGATTATTTGTGTCGGACGTGCGCGCACGCACGCACGCACGCACGCACGCACGCACGCACGCACGCACGCACGTACGCACGCACGCACGCACGCACGCACGCACGCACGCACGCACGCACGCACGCACGCACGCACGCACGCACGCACGCTCGCACGCACGCACGCACGCACGCACGCACGCACGCACGCACGCACGCACGCACGCACTCACGCACGCACGCACGCACGAACGGGTAGAGCCTACATTTTTTTATTATGGATCTATTGATTTTAGGTGTTATTGTATTCTTGGGAATGGATTCGCATGTTTCTCGCTCTGTTCTAATGTAAGGATAGGAGCACGGATCAATCAATACACTTTGCGGACATAATGAGCGTGTACGGTGCACATCTTGGTTGTTTGTTGGCTCGCGCGGCGCGACCAAACAACTAAATTTAGTTAGTGCATGTTGATAGGATAGATGGCTGTCATAATAAAAGAAGGATAGGAGCTGGAGACGTCCTCAGTCAACAAATTTCTGTTATTTCCTACTGTATAGTAGCTGTGACAAGTGACATCGTTTTTCAACGGCCCCTCTTCGCAAATATCATGGTAACCGCTCATATACCGTAAATTCTCCGAAAGCCCCCCCCCCCCGGCACTATTGCCTTACCCTGGAGCACTATTGGAGGATTTACGGTAGGTCCATTAGAGATGTAAAACCTGTAGACCTGTACAAAATATATCACGTTCCTCCAAAGTCTCGAGTGCACAGTGAATACATGCAGTACAGCGGGCCATTTTATATATACTCGCGCCGTTTCAGCTTTTGCCCACTGTTGTTACTCTGTGCGTGCTCGTTGCGTCGTGGGTGTCGACCGGAGCGGAGGGGGCGGTGACGTGGTGCAAGAACAACGAGAAGTGCGCGCTGGAGACGTACAACTCGGGCGCGAAGACGACGAACCCGCTCATCTTTCTCGGACCCCAGCTCTGCATATGCCACGGAGAAAGTACTTGACCCAGAATGGGTGGGGGAGGGGGGGGGGGCGCCTGCGGTCTGTAGACGAGGCCTGATCGTGCATGCACGCTCAAGCGTGGCTGTGCGCGCGCGTGTCTGTCGGTGCATGCGTGCATGTGAGCCTGCCTTTCCGTGCGTGCCTGCGGGTACGTGCCTTGTTCCCTGCCTGTATGCGCGCTCGCGGGCGTTCACCAAACGCATGTCGTCTTCAGACAACGCCTGCTCGGTGGTCCGACGTCGGAGCACGTTCAGCTCGTTCGGCAGACCCAGTCCCAACGAGCGCTACTGCCAGGTCTACGACAACATGTTCGAGCCGATCAAGGACTATTTCGAGGTGGGCCAACGGGCTCCGCCCACAGCGGCGCAGAAACAAAAAGCGGCCAAGGAGAGTCACAACAGCAAGACCTTGAAAGAGGATCTCACCCTTCAAAAGTGTCTTGAACAGGGAGCTTGCGTCGAGAAACACGTGACCAAAGATGGAAAGGTTCTGCTAGGCTAGAATAGCATTGACAATTCCGGATGGATTTAGAAAGTTGACCAGAGTACAGGAGTCGATTCGAGTATCTGCCTGCAAATTCATGGCCATTCGTGATTGGTTTCGGGATGTCATTCAAAAGTGAATAGGCTGTCGTGTCTTTCGTTGCCTCTTTGGAACAGATTGAGTTGAGAGGTTTACAGTGACGTCAAATCATTGGCACTGCACCGCGCACATGTAGATGACAACATACCTGTAACTGGGGGGGGGGTGTTGGGGCCCCACACTATTTTTCCAACACCCACCCAACCCCCCCCCCCCAGAATTTTCCCAAGGGATCATCACTAAGTCTAAAACGATAAAAGTTATTACATGTTGGTGTATTTATTCGTTTTTCAGTGTTATATGATCATAAAACAGCTAAATAACACTGTTTAGACCCTATTTATACCCATTTTTGACCAAAAGTACCAGTATAACTCAAAAAATTACCAGCTACCCCCACTTTTTGCTCCAGCCCCCCTCCCCCAAAAAGTGCCGTCTACCCCCCCCCCCCCCACTCTTCCAGACCCGGTTACAGGTATGGATGACAATTCAAACTACCGTAATTCCTCCAAAGAGCCTCTGCGTTCCCCAGAGTAGAAAATCAGTTGAACAAGTGAGCGAATTGAGGCGCTCATTTGGAAATTACGGCAAGTAAAACAAAACCTCTGCAAGAATAGTCCGTGCGTTCAACAGCTTCTGAACTAAGAAACTCAGCATTGTGGTGCAGGGGGGGGGGGGTGAGAGATGTCTGGACTGTAGAAGTTGTTTCTGTGTATGAATATCAGGGCAAGCTGAAGCATTTGCTCGCGATTTTTTGTGAGCACACTGAAGAACGAACACGTTTTGCGTGCACAATGATTCGACGAGGGTGTCCATATGTGCTCAGTCTGTTTTGCCAACAAAACACTGTTGATTTTGTCTCAAAAATGCGCCACAAACACCTCAAATCTGATTAATTTGAGCTCAGATCCACCGAAAACTTGCCATGGTCTTTTCCATTTTGCATCCGTCGATGGTCGTGTTGGAGTAGCGTATCATAACAGCGTATCTTTTATGCCAATCATAACATCCACCAGTTGGGATGGAAGGAATAGGCAAAAGAATGTCCCGCGAATCTCGCCAAACACACACACACAAAAGTGTGCAAACATTTTTAAAACTGTGAGAGCGGGTAGCTCAGTGGTAAGGCGTCTCGCTCGTGGTCGAGTGTTCAACTCCCTTCCACCGAAGTCACTGAGTTATGTACTAATCCCCTGGGGCAGAAGGACGACGAACGCTCTCAATGCCCACGGTCTAGGGTGGCTCCGGGGCTTTGGCCCGAAATGCGTGCCAGGTGGGCGGCCCATCTTCCCTCGCGGAGAAAAGCGCCGCAGGTGATATACACTGATATAGTATTATTTATGATGCATCGACCCGTACCTCGTGCGTTGGTTTACGGTACTGTGTCAGCACTTGCATCAATAAAAACATTGATTGATTTTGATTGGTTGAATGCACTTCTGTCAGTGCGTTTTCTCGAGATGTCCCGTGCAGAGCACACCCAATCCGTCCTGGGGTGGGAGATGACAGCATTCGGTCGCGGGGGCGTTAGCGTAGCGCCTCAGGTTTAGCTGCTCTGTGCGAATAGTCATCGAAGCCGTGGGGACGTTCCAGGAGGACACGCACGCAGCTTCAGGGCGTCTGCTCGGGCAGGGGTGAGAGATACTAAGTGTTTCACCAGACTGTAGAAGGTGCTTCTGTATATATAAATATCAGGGCGAGCTGAAGCATTTGCCGGCGATTTTTCTCCACGTCTGCCTAGAGCACACTCAAGAACGAACACGTTCTGTGTGCAAAATGATTCGACGAGCGTACGGTACCTAGGTATGCACCTACCACGTACTAGCAACGGCTCTCGTTCCACGTACACAACTGAACGTGCAGAAATGTCTCGAATACACGTCTCGTAGTGTGTCTCTCAGTGTCTCTCAGTGTCTTCAATCACCTGGCATCGTGGTCGCGTGTGCTCGACGTCGTCTGCGCGGTCCTCGTCGCGATCGTCTTCTTCCGGCAGCTGTCGGTTGCGGCTCCAAAGGCGCGCGTCTCCGCCGCGATTTCATAGAGCAGCGTGCCGCTCAGCGCTCTGCACGCCAGTAGTCGCGTCAAGGAGAGAAGTGCCGCGGAAGAGGGCGTCCTCGTCGTCACGTCACTGACAGACTCCGTCAGACTCTTGTAGTCTGAAGGAGTAGGTTGCACGCGTACAGTTTGCGTGTGGGAGGTTAAGGCCGAGTTATCATCCCGTATTCCCAATTTATAATCACTCGTCTCGGACGGATGACGCGCGCGGATGACTATAAGCAGGACCTGCTAAAAAATCTGGAACGATTATTGCAAACAAGTTTTTTGATACAACCGCACAACAGTTGAGCACACTTTGAACTGTTTTTTTCAGCGACCTTGCAGCGAATAATACATACAAAAATGTGTCTGTCCATTGATAAATGTGGCTGCAAAGTGAAACGAAACTGATCCATCTCGTCTCTTGATCACTTCTATTGCTTCTGTTGTTTAATAAAAGAAAGTGTAGGCTAGAGTGTCACCGCTTCCAGTGGGTAAAGCTGAAAAAGCCTAAAACGATCGTAAATTAATTAGCTAGTACCATATTTTGTAATTACGCAATTTCCATCTGACAGAGCTAATTCTTGTTTCGGGGCTTATGTGTAGACAAGAATTAGCTCGCCCACAGAGAGCCCCTCGTCAGTACAACGCTCTGTGGGCCAGGTACCTACGCGCGTGGTGAAAAAAAAAAAAAAAAATTGGGAACCAACTCGTTTACGCTTCGGCGCTGTTTGCTGAGCAGACGAGGTGGTAGAGGCGGTGGGCGGTGGAGTTCCAACCATGCTGAAACCACTGGCGTCCTGGACGACCACACTGCTAGATGTAGACCTTGGCGACGGCACTGGCCCTGGGCTTTCGGCCACAAACTGCGAGGGCGTGTACGGCTCCAGTTTCCAAAATCCCAAATCGTTACCGTAAGTTCCCACTTACGCAGTTCCCCAAATTAAATTGCAAAGTGTAACGGTGGAAGTGACGAGTGAAAACGAACATACTACGACTAGGATCGGTAGCCCTCATAGTCCTAGGACTATGCAGGGCCCTGGGAGGAGAAAAGACTATCTAAAAATTTAATAGTTGCTGAACGATTGGGAAAGCCAAAGGAACACCACAAAGGCGCGTACCTTCCTGCGAATGAAAGCACACAATTCCCAATGAAAGACTTTGAAAAGCCCCTTCCTAAATAGGTGTTAATCAATTCAGTTGTGCGATCCACAAATGCCGCTTTAAAACTGCAGATCCGTCCAATTCTAATTAGCTGACTAATCAAAACCCCTTTGTGCAACCTCACCGGAACATTGCTATCTGTAAAGCCATATCGAATAACCTCAAAGTTGAACAGATCGGTCTTTTGAAACACAGAAGTATCCACCCCGTTGCGTTCATTCACCTTAATATTGAGGTCCAAGAAAGGAACGTTAGTGCCTTCAGCCGTAATTTCCAAGCTCAGTGACTCATGATATATCTGTTTCATAAGCGGGTCTATATCTGCCAAATTCAAAACCAACAGATCATCCACGTACCGAAATGCGATGCAGCTACCCTGCCTCTGGGATTTACAAAAATTAAATTCCATCATACTAAGCGTTAAGTCCGCCAGAAGTGGGGATGCATTGCCTCCCATGGGGACGCCCTTGATCTGCTTAAAGGGAATCCCAGCGAAAACGACATATGTCTCTTGCAATACCGTGCTAATCAAATCTTTAATCTCCCAACGGTTAAAACACATCTGCATCGTACGGACTGCAGTAAATTTACAAAATCCATTGCTGTCAATAGCCAGGTATCCACGGTTGGAGTTGTTAAAGCACATGTCGACCAATTGAAACACGTTACGCAACATGATGTCGTGTGGCAAATTAGTGAACAAAGTTGCAAAGTCCGCCGTTACCAAATGCCAAATGTTTTTCCTCCTATGCAAATCTTGAATGACTTTATACGAATTGTTGACGGACCAATAGCACCTGGGACCACCCCTATCGCTCGTGACTCTACAGTAATTGCACAAAAATTTCCTGAAATGCTTAAGGGCATGAAGCAAGAGAACAGACAATGGCCTAACCGAACTCTGCTTGGCACCTGCTATAAAGCGAAATTTAAAGGGATTTTTGTGCAATTTAGCCGTAGCAAAAATTCGAGGCAAAACGTCGTTCTTATCGAGTGTTTTCTGGCCAAAAGTAGCTAACATAGCCCTGTGCTTAGCTAGAATAGCCGACGAGTCGAGATGATAAGGTTTGTAGACCTCATTGCCTAACACAGAGATGGAACCGCCTCTTATACTTATGCCAAGCTCCTTACAAAAGCTGGATAGGTACAGACGTTTGCAGATAAACACGTAATTATTACCAGCCTTATCTGCAGGCACAATGACGAACTTGTCCTGTATGAACCTTAAGTCCTTACACAAGGTCTTATACTGTTGCAAATCGTAGGCACCTTCTATATAGCCTGAGTGCAGTGACGCATCCTGAACGAAACTTGCAAATTTTGAAGAGAGACACAGAAGAACGGCCTCCGCAAAGGAATCAAAGTCCAAGTTCTTGTGCCTGCTTCTAAGGCGTGCAATATACTTAGCCAAGCCATTGTAATAGGCATCAAACACATCCCTAGTCGTACACCCAACATTAATGCGATACTTGGAGCCTTTGGCTAGGACGTTCCTGAGAAGCTCACTATTAACAAAATTGATATCGCCAGTGAGGACGTGCCCAAGGGGCGGGTACATGAAAGGAGATTGCGCGCATGAGCAGCCTCCTGCCACATAGGCCTCTAGGTCACGCGCACTAAGGTTTTTCAAAAGGCGGCCATAGTTAAACGCCTTAAGTGAGAAGGGCGGCCCGTACGTATAGACTGTACGCACTTTGCGGCGATCTACACTAGGTATCGGGTTACTTCGTTTGACCTCGCGATAATTCAACACAGCCCCTAAGGAAAACTGCTCCATGATAGGGTGAGCAAAATTAACAGTCAAGTGATCATACACCTGCATAGGCATACCCTTTTTCTGCCTAGAGTAGAACCCAGCGAAAAATCCTAAGAACATGAGGCCCAAGTCTTTATTAACCAGATTCAAAGTAGATACATTTTCCAAGGCAAACTTGATGGAGCGTTTTGTTTGGCCCCGGAGGAATACGTATAATTTGTATGCTTGATTAGAGCGGGCCTCCTCGAAGATGTGGACAAACTGATCCAATATCTGTAAGTTGACCGTGGTGTTAGTGCGCCTATGCCGATTCCTCTTGGGCCTACTCCTAGTGTTGACGGGCATACTAAAATAGGGCTGATTCTTGTCATGCAATGGGTTCACGCCCTCCGATACATTTCCGTACCCCTGTATCGAGTCGTTCAGACCAAATGGGAAAGCCGTATTCAAAAGCCGTATCCAAAAATTCTCCCTATCCGTAAGCTTAAGCTTAGGGTCAGGGTTTTCCAGGATACAAATTCGAAAACAGTCTATACTGTGTGATTCCTGAGCAAAATGCCTGACTAATTTAGTACCCAGGCTACCCTTAATAAAAGACCTTCTATGTTCCAGAATACGCTGCTTAAACTTTCGCGAAGTCTGTCCTACATAGTGCAAATCGCATTTAGTACAAGAGATCAGGTAAACCACATGTTTTGTATTGCAATCCACGGGCCCATGCACTATTGGACAGAAAACATCCCTGGTAGAGGTAGAATGGACGAACGGGGATTGATCAATGTGATTACAGGAAATGCAACGTCCCTCACATTTGAGTGTGGGGGCTCCTGCTGAATGCAAATTCTTACTAAAAACCACTCCCTCTTTCTCAGACAATGTACATTCGGTGGGTGCAAATGCATAGGCCGTCCCCCCGTGCTGGGGTTCAGGGCGGGAGGGGGGGACCAACAGCCCGCCAGAGGGGGATAAAACGGCCCCCGACCTAGTCCTAACCTGGCTAGAATAATTGTAGCTCATGATTAGGATAGTTGGACTGATACAACAGGGGACGTCCACCTCCCTGAGGGTTACCACGGAGGCCTATGCTACAGGGTAACATCCAGCATAAACACGCCATGAGAAGAAGCGGTCCTGAAGAGGACTGTTTGGATGGGGGGGAAAAACAGGGAAGGGGAATTAAGGCTGGGTTGGTAGTCGGGGCTACCATGGCACTAGGCCCACCGTGCCAGAGAGTAGGTGAGTGAACCCCCGCCAAGTAACATAACAGTATCGCGACCACCACAGGAGCAAAGTCGAAAATCGGGAATCGCAGGTGGAACCATGCAAAGAAAGTTGACTCCAACAACATCTATTCCCCTCTCACGAACTCGACCAATCCAACATAGGTACCACATCAAACCAGTCGACAAGCCGCGTCATGGGCAACTATGGAGAGACTGCCTAAAATACAGATCCAGACTGCACACGCGGGAGCTTGGAATGGTCGCTGGCCTCCCCATCTGATTCGACATCCTCCGGACCCTGCCACAGGATACCGCCAATGAGAAAAACATTACCCGAACCCCGAAGGGACAGGTTTAACGCACATCCTAACCCCGAAGGGAAGGATTTAACGCACATCCTAACCCCGAAGGGAAGGATTTAACGCAACAGGGCCCCTAAAGGACCACAAGAGAACCAACCACACCGCAATGCCGTCAGATGAAAAACCTATAGAAAACTTGAAATGTACTGAATAAAAATTAAAGAAAATTGTCGACCACAGCAACTGTCGCACCTCCAAACCCGAAGCACGAATTTGCTTTACCGTCCGAGAATGTTAAGGTTAAAAATATAGAGCCCCCTCTCTAACAGTGCCCCCCCCCCAAAAAAAGTGCCATCGGGTAAGGAAACGTTGAAAGGGTAGTGCCTTGGGGGAACTGTTGGATGATTTACGACATTTCAGGACAATAAATTGTGGAGGCAGATATGAGGGGAGCATGAAGCACGCAGAGCTTCAGAGTGTAGCGTACGTGCATGTATGTGTAAATAGCCTAGGCACAACATTTTTGGAGCAAATCGTTTTCGTTCTTGGGCGTGCTTTCACGTACATATGTGTATGCACATACACTGTAGGTATGGAGAAAAATTGCTGGCAAATGCTTCAGTTGACGGTGATATGCATTTGCAGTCCTCGACTCGAGGTGCGCGTTCGGCTTCTCGTCTGCGGCTCCGACCTATGCGCCTCTGCTGTTTCTTCCATTTTCTCTAGTCGCGAGTTGTCGTTTAGAGTGTCAGCTCCCTTTTGTGCGCTTTCCGCTGATTCGCTGATCGACGCAACGTTTTCTACCCAACAACCACCGAGATCGCCTCCCAGTACTCTCTTGCGTGCTTTCGAATTTTACGCCACTTTCTGAGGGCAACAGAGTGCAACAGCAACAGCGCAGTTTTGATTTTAGGTAGAATTGTTGTTGAAACGTTGTCGAAACGCGAATCAAAACAACGGTGTTGCGTGAAAAAGTGTTTCTGTTGGACTATTACAGTGGGGTACATAGCCAAAGCGTCACTGTCGCAAGTTGTCAGTTTGCACAAATCAACAGAATGTAAGAAAAATGCGTTCTATTTGGAGGTTCGAGACCGAAGTGTCAGGCGAGAGGGGGGCCGCATGGCTCCTTGGTTACCTCTGCCTTCTACAAGACCGACCAACTCGATGAGAACAGCGATCAGGGGGCACTTTTGCGTTAGGCCCTTGCCCAAGGGGGGGGGGGGGGGGTTACTGTTTTTTGGCAGTCTTGCCCCGCTGAGGATTGAACTCCGCACCTTGGGGGTTTGGTTTCAAACCAAAATTTTTCCAAAATGTTTCTGTCCTTTTGGAAAAGTGTGAGCAAAGTTGAATAAAACTGATGAGCTGCTTTGCCATCAACCACAGCGACGGTTGCATTCTGAACTAGCACCAGGTCTCTTCCATAACAGAATGCCTTCCAGAATTCGGAATTCACCCGGCCTCATAAGTGCCTGGATGTACTCCTCTGAAGAGAGAGGGAGAGAGAGAGAGAGAGAGAGAGAGAGAGAGAGAGAGAGAGAGAGAGAGAGAGAGAGAGAGAGCAGTGGCGTAGCCAAGGGGGGGGGGGAAGGGGGGGAAGCTTCCCCCCCCCCCCCGAAATTCTCCGAAGCTAAATTTTTTTTACTTGGTACCCTCTGTTGCAAAAGTGCCAATCTGGGCCTTTTTCTCAATTTCAATGCAAATAATGATGAAAACGACACTAAAGAGCCAAATTTTCGCCAGCGGCGCATTGTTTTGCATAACAAACCGTGAAAGTTCATTACCCTACTCTAAAAAATTTGCCTCGGCGCTATTTTGAGCACGGAAATCGACCGTTTTGACAACATTGCTAACGTTTTGGTGTGAATATAGTCAGACAAACGAGCGCAAAGCGTGTAAACAGATTGGATGAGAGAGTGTCTAAAGCTTCCCCAGCCGAAATGGCACAATGTCCAAAAAATTCGACAGGGTCCCCCCTGTTGCAAAATTGAGACTTTGGCCGAAATTGGACTCCCCCCCCCCCCCCCGAAATCAAGTCCTGGCTACGCCACGGGAGAGAGAGAGAGAGAGAGAGAGAGAGAGAGAGAGAGAGAGAGAGAGAGAGAGAGAGAGAGAGAGAGAGAGAGAGAGAGAGAGAGAGAGAGAGAGAGAGAGAGAGAGAGAGAGAGAGAGAGAGAGAGAGAGAGAGAGAGAGAGAGAGAGAGAGAGAGAGAGAGAGAGAGAGAGAGAGAGAGAGAGAGAGAGAGAGCAGTGGCGTAGCCAAGGGGGGGGGGGAAGGGGGGGAAGCTTGCCCCCCCCCGAAATTCTCCGAAGCTAAAATTTTTTTACTTGGTACCCTCTGTTGCAAAAGTGCCAATCTGGGCCTTTTCTCAATTTCAATGCAAATAATGATGAAAACGACACTAAAGAGCCAAATTTTCGCCAGCGGCGCATTGTTTTGCATAACAAACCGTGAAAGTTCGTTACCCTACTCTAAAAAATTTGCCTGCGGCGCTATTTTGAGCACGGAAATCGACCGTTTTGACAACATTGCTAACGTTTTGGTGTGAATATAGTCAGACAAACGAGCGCAAAGCGTGTAAACAGATTGGATGAGAGAGTGTCTAAAGCTTCCCCAGCCGAAATGGCACAATGTCCAAAAAATTCGACAGGGTCCCCCCTGTTGCAAAATTGAGAATTTGGCCGAAATTGGACTCCCCCCCCCCCCCGAAATCAAGTCCTGGCTACGCCACTGAGAGAGAGAGAGAGAGAGAGAGAGAGAGAGAGAGAGAGAGAGAGAGAGAGAGAGAGAGAGAGAGAGAGAGAGAGAGAGAGAGAGAGAGAGAGAGAGAGAGAGAGAGAGAGAGAGAGAGAGAGAGAGAGAGAGAGAGAGAGAGAGAGAGAGAGAGAGAGAGAGAGAGAGAGAGAGAGAGAGAGAGAGAGAGAGAGAGAGAGAGAGAGAGAGAGAGAGAGAGAGAGAGAGAGAGAGAGAGAGAGAGAGAGAGAGAGAGAGAGAGAGAGAGAGAGAGAGAGAGAGAGAGAGAGAGAGAGAGAGAGAGAGAGAGAGAGAGAGAGAGAGAGAGAGAGAGAGAGAGAGAGAGAGAGAGAGAGAGGGTTGGACCTCGAAAGCGCCGTCGTCCACTCCTTCAACTTCCTCCTCTGCGCCCGTAAGGCCCCCACCCACAGCCGCAAACGCGGGAGGTGTGAATTCATAAGCGTGGATACACCATTGACAAATGACAAATCCTGCTGACAAATGCTTCAGCGAGCTGTGATATGCATCTGCAGAATCAACTTCAACAGTGGGAGAAAGAGGGAAAGAGACAGACGAGCCAGGCTTCGTGTAGGCCTTTCAGGCGGACACGTCGCGCTTCGAGCAGCTCTACACGCGCATGGCTGTGAGTCCAACACCAGTCCCACCAGTTGACTGTAGAAGGTTGTTTGCAGGATGCAGAAGGGGCCTGGAATTCCGGCCCGGCCCATGCTCATCCCTAGTAGATTGGCGGCTCGACAAAGCGGTGAAGCGCGGCGGGCACCTTAATGAACAAACATTGACAATTTCGTGTGAGACCGACTATGAGTAATGTCGACGACGTCGTAGCTTTTCTGTGTCTGTGTGTTATTTTTGGCATTCTGTATCATGCGTCTTACTTGTTGCCGTGTTTGTGTGCTCAGAAGGGTCCATGGGTAGAGAAGCACAGCGTCTTTTTAAACGCGCGCCTTTTTGACACGATTTTTCGAATTTTCCGATTTTCAAAAATAGTGCGAGTTTTAAGCTTCATAAACGATCCGGGACTGCTGTTAACATCACGGTGTTCCATTGTATACGCACAGTGAAACATTCAAGAGACTGGTGAAAATTAACTGGTTTCAGTTGTAGAGGTGATTTTTACAAGCGGTCCCTTTGCCACTTTTCGGCAGACCATGCCACTCGCAGACATGGTTCAATCAAAGATTGGGATAGTGCTGACTGTATGTACATTCATACACTTTGTGAGACGATTAAATTCAAATCTGAACTACCGTAAACCCTATAATTAGCCCCCCCCCTATAATTATACACCCTCGTGGAGCTCGAACAAAACAATTAGCCCCCGGAGCTGCTGATTATAGGGGGGTTTATAAATTGACTCGAACATTAGTATTGACTAGCCACTTCAACTCAGGACTCCTGCTTGCAAAGTGCTCCAAAGTGGTTCAATATTAATATTTTCATGTCCTCTGTGATGACTCATCATCAATACAATGTGCCATAAAATCATGCTGCAAATGCTCAGTTGAAAAGCAACAATGACGAATCTGTAAAGTGCTGCAGCAAAAGCCAAAGGAAGTCAACCAATGCAACCAATGCACTTCTGCAATACAGGAAAACAGTTTACCTTTTATTTGTTGTAACACTTTATTAATGCGTCATTACATCTCCAGTCATTACATTCGATAGTAAAAATTTGGCACTATACCATCTTTAGCAGACACCATAAATCCCAAATTTAGTGGCGGCCGGCTAATTGTTTTGATAAGCCCTTCAGAGCCAGCTAATAATAATTGGCTTTTTTGTAATCTGCATGGTTGCTCACATATGTTCATGCATCGTGATCTGCAGGCGCAGTGCAGTGCTGCAGCTTTCCGATCGGCTTCTGCATGCGCCAGCTTTTGCCCACACATCTTCCCACTCATCGACACTTCCAGTTTATAAGCCCCCCTATAATTAGCCCCCCCTATAATTATACACCCCCCTAGAGCTCGAACGAAAAAATTAGCCCCCAGGGGCTAATTATAGGGTTTACGGTATGTTACTCTTTCCGTGTTGGCTGCACAGCGCCTTGTCGAATCTATGTGTAACGATACTTCTTTTCTCCATTTGTATGAGGCACATTCTTTTGATTCGTTGTTACTCGGCTTTTCTTCTGTGCTTCTTGTGGATTGAGCATCCTCAGCCAGGTCTAGTGAATCTCTTTGGTGTGTGAAATGTGCACGCCGCTTTCTGAGCAGCACAAGCTTTGCATAAGGAGCAGGGTGCCCCCGGGTGCCCCAGCCCAGGGTATGGAGAGGTTAAAATAATAGTGCCCCGGGGGCATTATTAGAGGATTTACGGTAGGTAATTACTATTTGGCATTACACGCTGTATACGTGCGGCTTGTGCGGTTCGCGTTGCAACACGTGCGATCGCAAGTTGCAGACCGTGATTGGCGCGACTGTCTCGTATCCACCTACAGTATCCACTCGTGATGCAGATTCGCGACGAGACCGAGCTGGAAGTGTTTCCGCCTCGGCGTCTGACCACCACAACCACCGCCCCTCTGCTGAGGTCGCCGACAACAAGTGCGTTTGTTAGTACGACTCAGA
This sequence comes from Paralinhomoeus sp. GSCO2_6, assembly GCA_030248085.1. Lineage (NCBI taxonomy): Eukaryota > Metazoa > Nematoda > Chromadorea > Monhysterida > Linhomoeidae > Paralinhomoeus > Paralinhomoeus sp. GSCO2_6. Next base: position 74,955 of record JASAMY010002000.1, read on the forward strand.
CCGCCAGACCGTAATCAAGATGCCATCAAGATAGCGAAAGTAAGCAACGCAAGTGAAAGCAGATGAAAATGTCTTGGAACAAGTCGTAGTTCGTTCTTGGTAGTAAGAGTCAAATGACGCAAGATTGCCACTGACTCAAGACGCCGTGCAGAAAATGAAGTGTGTTGTGCAAGTTGTCCAGTGCAAGTTCATTCAACCAAAAGTTGGCGTCGCAAACAGCAGAATTGTCTCATTTTTGGTTTATTTTTTTTTTGCTTACGTTTTGTAATCCGTTTTAAACACCACAAACGTTTTTGTGTGTGTGTGTTTTTTTTTTCATGGAAGTGGTGCTTTGGTTAAGCACGCGACTGTAATCAGGGTGTACGCGTCAACGTACAACCCTAATATGTGACCACTTCTCAATGCGGGTTTTTGAAATTTCGATCGCCTATAACTTTTGATTGCCTGAACGGATTTCGACGCGTTATGGCGCAAATGAACCGCCTTCTTCTGGGGCATTGAATGCGCCATAACGCGTTTCCTTGCTTTACTGTAATGGGTCAATAGTTCCAAAAATGTTCCAATTTTGCGGCTTTTTTTTCATGTTCTCTGCCAGGTTTTTGGAGCGCCGCTCGCAAACGCCAGGGCCTATCGCGATGAAACGTGGTATGTGTAGCCGGCTAGTGATCGCAATGTTGCATGCCATATTATTTGTGTGTACTTCTTTGTTGTTTATTTATTTGTATATTTGTATTTATTTGTTGTTGTTTATTTGTATGTCTGCTAGGCTGTTGGTACTTTGCTTTACTTCAATTTTGCCTTGTTCGGCTCAGTCACAGGTGCATTGTGTGTGAACCTACGTCAGTGAATGTGTGCGTGCGTGCGTGCGCGCGTGCGTGCGTGCGTGCGTGCGTGCGTGCGTGCGTGCGTGCGTGCGTGCGTGCGTGCGTGCGTGCGTGCGTGCGTGCGTGCGTGCGTGCGTGCGTGCGTGCGTGCGTGCGTGCGTGCGTGCGTGCGTGCGTGCGTGCGTGCGCGCGTGCGAGCGAGCGTGCGAGCGTGCGAGCATGCGGGCGTGCATTCGTGCGTGCGTGCATGCTTGCATGCATTGAATTACAGAAACCCCCTCATCTTTCGAAAAAACACTGTATTAAGGAAAATTTTGCAGGTGGCTGCAAAAAAGGTGAATACCATGTGACGCTCGTGTGGTGAAGTCCAGTTTGAAAAGGAGCGGTATTAAGGCATGCTCCACTGATTTCTGGCCACTTCCACATTGTACCTGATCAACTTCAGTTTGAACAAACCATGTATAAAATCTAAACCTCATGCAGCAACACGTCACATATTCGGCGTTTGTTGTGTTCACCCGCGATGGAAATGTGCAGCGAAAATAATGGCGACTGGAACTGGCTGACATTTACATAGATTGAAATGCAAGAAATAAGCACATGCCCATGGAACCCCTATGCACACGTATGCATGCGCGCGTGCACGCACGCACGCACGCACGCACGCAGCACACACATGCATTAGGGCACTACACAAATGGCTGGGGGCACAACACAAATGTTGGATGAACAGTTTGTCATTGGGTGGAATGCCAGAAGGGAATGGAGCAGGATTGTAGTACGTATTGTATGTCTCACCTACACATCAGCAACTGTACACCATCACCAATCCACATGTAACAAATTTCAGCATGGGGCACCAATTGATTATGCAGAACATACTTTGGCAGTGTCAGGTTCATGGTAATGGGCAATTTTTCCTTAATGGGTAGGTCGGATCACTTTGGCTGAAACACGGAAGTTGACCGTCTGCACGTGTAGATCATTTTGTTTCTTTACACCGCTATGCTCCGACTAACCAATATGGCACTGCAGATGTGCACGCACGCACGCACACCGTCAAATGGGCTGCTTCACAAAAAAACTGTCGCTGCTGATCCTCCAGGAGGGCATTGGCTGCTGGAAGTCCCTTGCTGGGGCTTCTTGGAGCCGTTCTGGCCGTACGAGGGCGAGTACTGGTCCCGAGAGTGGTAGATTGGCCGCTCGACAAAGCGAAAGTGAAGCGCAGCGGGCACCTTAATTTACAAAGGTTGACCATATGATGACTAATTAACAAAGATTTCGTGTCCGACTGTCTGTGAGTACTGTGTCTACTACAGTTCCGGGCAGATGTCGGGTGGGCTCCCGGGAGTAAAAGCTCCCAGGAGCGCTCCCGGGAGCCCAAGGAGCCGATTTGGCTCCCCACACTATAAGATAGGAAAGGGAAGGAGCGACGCGGACGGCGCGGCGGCCGCGCGGAGCTCCCTCCTGCGGCGCGTGCGGCCGCCTTTCCTTCCCCTCTCCTAACTCGTCCCCTTCTTTGCTGACGTCACAACCCAAGCCGAGTTTGAATTCGGATTGGCATAAAGCATAAGCAGTTGTGCACTTGTGCGTTTGCTACAACTGATTAACGGACATTATTGCGTTTTTGCTTTGCAATAGTTACTTTTCGAGTCGTTGCTGAAAATCATTCTCTGTTGGAGAGGTTCTGGTCGGACAATTTTGCCATTGACGACACGACAACGCTCTGATCTCCTTCGTGTTTGGCTGTACTCTGCAATTATGACGGCTGAACTCTGCAGCAACAATGGTCAATTCTGGGTTATGCTTTATCTAGCGATACTGCAGCAGGTACAATTTACTGGAGTGTTTAGCACATCGTACGCGCCAACGCGAAACAATGCTTAGTAAACAGTCAGGCAAAGCAATATTGCGAGTAGGCATGTTGCACAAGTAGGCAATTACACAAGTATGCCAACAAGCAAGCTACACTACTCCTTGGTCGGAGAGACTACCCACAGTCTAGCTTTTGCGTACTGTGCGGTGCGAGATCGTTAAGGCACATACATTTAAGACTCACTTTTTGTAAAAACCAAACATTGGGCGGACATTTTGCCCCGAATTGCTTCGATTTGGCTGAAACTTGGCTACCTAGACCATCTTTTGACGCTGATCACGAAAATCAACTTGGTTTTCCGATTTTCGCAATATGTGGTGAGAAATGTGCATATTTGCGTTTTTTGGTGGTGAAATTAGTTTTTGGCTTCTAAAACTTCTTTGAAGCGGCGGATCGGAAAACTGAGCTCATTTTTAGAATCCTCATGAAATTCTGCGTCGAATAAGCTATTAATATGTAGAAAAGTTTATGGTCGCACGTTTTAGAATACTCTTTTGAAAATTTGGCAAATGCCAATTTTAGCAGTTTTTTGCGATTTTCTCAATATCTGCGGGGTGGTGCATCTGGAGTCAACAACCACGAGAAAGCCCGTTTCATTCTGCGTCGATTGATGTAAAAATATTCAAAATTAACGGTCGCGCGAGCAGTGAAACAACCGCTCAAAGAAGGCGTGCTCATGGGTCCGAAATGCAAACTTTTGCTCATAGCTCATTGATTTTCCCGATAATCGTTTGGTAGTGCACATGAAGAACAACAACCATTCGAAAGCCCGTCCTTTTTGCGTCGATTGATATAAATCACTTTTAAATATTAGATTAAAAAGTCGGTTTATTGATTTATATGACGAAGAGTACAATACCAAATCCCCAAAAGAGTACACAAATTCATGTTAACTATACAATTTAATTAATGGCCAACACATCTTTTTGTTTTCAAGCAGCGCTCCTTACATGGCGCCAAATCGCCAACGTTTGCACTAGACGTAGTGAACTGCAAAAACGAAGAGTTCCCTCACAAATTGTAGACGATAATCCCACACCAGGAGGTGACTCTGACTTGGATTTTGAGGTAAACACGGTGAACACTGAGATATTGTAAGCCCTCTAATTAGCCTGTTCCCAAATTCGCTCCTCCACACACACACACACACACACACACACACACACACACACACACACACACACACACACACACACACACAAAACTCCCTGAGGGATCTTGAGTTTATCAGCTCCCCTCTCACAATAAGCCATATTACTAGCCACCTGGGGCTAATTGTTCCATTCGAGTATGCGCACTGTTGTACACCTACTCTCACATAGGTACACGTACCAGTTCATCCACATACAAACCCTGAAAAAGTTGACTTTTATAAATGGTGGCTCACTTAGGGAGGGTGGCAAATAAGCTGAACGGCTCCCAGAGAAAGGGGCTAATTGGAGAGAGAGGGAGGGGACCAATTTTAGAATTTGCGATTCACCCCCCCCCCCCCCTACATCAACGAGCCACCATCTAAATTTTAGTGTTGGGTGTCTGCGTGCATATACACAAGTGGGGGAAAGTGTGTGCATGGCAGTCCATTTTGCGTACAAAAACCCTTCGTTTGTTGGTTCTTGTTTGCTTGTACAACAACAAAATCACTTCCATGCAGTCACCAGTAATGCAGCTCCCCACGCCACACATCGACCCTTTCAAGCTCCCCCATAATTAGCAACCTCCCACAATTAGTCCCTTCCGATGGCTCGATTGAAACCATTAGTCTGCAAGAGGCTAATTGGAGGTATTTTGGCTACTTAGAGGCTAATTACTCTACTGCACTTCTGGTGTATGTACCGAAATTACCCTCACCTATAGTACCCGCCTCCAATAGTACCCCAAGGTAGCCAAAGGTAGAAATAGTAGTGCCCCCTATAGAATAGTGCCCCAGGCCAGCCCCTGGGGTACTAACTATGAGAGAATTTATGGTATGTATTCACAAATGAAGTCACAATATGTACAGTGTCTCCGTTATGCTGCCCCAGGGTGCACAGTGTATGATGGATGATCACATGCCTCATGTACATGACATTAGGAGAAGTGCTCCGAGTGGGAGACGATGCTGTTGCAAGATGCAAGTGCATCACCAAGTGGAAGGAAAAGACACATCAGTGAATAAACTGAAGAAAACTAGATTAGAACATTTAGATTTGATTTAATTTAAATTTGTCACCTCTGGAACAAAAGAAAGAACAGCAAACTGCACTCCAATGATTCCTTGTAATACTGCAGAGTAAATAAGACCAATAGTGCCTAACTTTGTTGGCGCTGCAGTGAGTTGTGAGCAAAAGTTTGCATTTCGGACCCATGAGCACGCCTTCTTTGAGCGGTTGTTTCACTGCTTGCGCGACCGTTAATTTTGAATTTTTTTACATCAATCGACGCAGAATGAAACGGGCTTTCACGTGGTTGTTGTCTCCAGATGCACCACCCCGCGGATATTGAGAAAATCGCAAAAAACTGCTAAAATTGGCATTTGCCAAATTTTCAAAAGAGTATTCTAAAACGTGCGACCATAAACTTTTCTACATATTAATAGCTTATTCGACGCAGAATTTCATGAGGATTCTAAAAATGAGCTCAGTTTTCCGATCCGCCGCTTCAAAGAAGTTTTAGAAGCCAAAAACTAATTTCACCACCAAAAAACGCAAATATGCACATTTCTCACCACATATTGCGAAAATCGGAAAACCAAGTTGATTTTCGTGATCAGCGTCAAAAGATGGTCTAGGTAGCCAAGTTTCAGCCAAATCGAAGCAATTCGGGGCAAAATGTCCGCCATTGGCTCCCAATGTCTGGTTCTTAGAAAAAGCGTGTCTTAAAATAAAAGATCACGCAGTTGCTCGCAACGCTCGTGAGTGTGTTGTGCGCGTGCTCAACGACATGTTGGTGGCTAATCGTTTAGGTGGACTTCATTCAACTGCCGACACAACAGGCGCTACTACCACAAACAAAACGCGACAAACGCTGGAAGCGGACGCAACGACTGTCGCTGCAGCAGCTGCTAAGAACGTGAAACTGACGAGACTGCACACAGCATTTGCATCGCATTCATCAATTCTTGAAGTTTGTATCAATCGCACTTCGCGTCTGTCGAATCCCTCGCTTGCACATTCCGGCACTCAGCTTGAACTCTCGATTTTCGTGGCACTTCTAAACGCACAGCGCAGACGACACTCACACAGCACAAACTGACAAGCAAACAAACCAGGAAAATGGCATTTGCGTACGAAAATCTGTAGCATGATCTGTACGTACAACGTGAGTGCAGCCAATCTCTCTCGGCAATCAGCATTCAGCACATGTAGCGTTCAACGTCACGTACCTCTGCTTGCTGATGAGTGCAGCCACGATTGAGCCAAAGAGAGAACCACTAGTTTCAACCGTCACCGAGCATCTCGTCATCCATGTTGATGCATCGAGCTTGTTGAATCAGTTGAGATAAAGTTGCTTGCCAAATCAAATTCAAAACGTGACGTGCGCAAATTGGAAAATAATAGTCTGTTGGCAACTTCCTTCTACCAAATCCGAATTCAAACAGCGTTGGCTTGGGTTGTGACGTCAGCAGAGAAGGGGACGACGAGCGATGAGAAGGAAAAGGGAAGGAAGGACGCCGCGCGCGCGCCGCAGGAGGGAGCTCCGCGCGGACGCTGCTCTGTCCGCGTCGTCCCTTCTCTCTCCTATCTTATAGTATGCGGAGCCAAATCGGCTCCTTTGGCTCCCGGGAGCGCTCCCGGGAGCCAATTGCTACCCGACCGGGAGCGCTCCCGGTTCTGTAGGTAGTAATGTCGCCGCGTCGTAGCCTCTGTCTGTCTGTCTGTCTGTCTGTCTGTCTGTCTGTCGGTCTGTCTGTCTGTGTCTTATTTTTGACATTTGGTACCATCGGTCTTACTTGTGTCCGTGTTTGTGTCCTACCTAGAAGGGTCCATGGATAAAAGGAACACGGCGTCATTTTTGGCAAGATTTTCCGCGTCATTTTTGCGCGACCCACGTACGAGTTGCACGACTACTGTACACTTTACTGGGTTCCATTGTATTCGCACAGTGAAACATTTCCGAGACGGGTGAAATTATGTGGTTTCAGTTGTAGAGGTGATTTTTACAAACGGTCCCACTGCCAATTTTCGGCAGACGGCCGCAAAAGGCTGCTCGCAGACATGATTCAAAGATTGGGAGCCGCTCAATGCATAGTACCGACTGTCTGCAACTTCATACACTTTGTGAAATTGTGAGACGATGAAATTTAAATCTAAACTATAAGTAGCGTCACTGAAAGTGCTTGCGCACCTGCGCGTCGTCGACTGGGCTGAGCATCTCATCGAAACTGCCCGACGGCGAACTGTTCAGGGAGGGCAGCTGGTAGCGGCGCAGGAAGGGCGAAGGCTGATGATTGGCTGAACGGTTGTTCCAGCAGCCATTGCACTGAGAGCACCAATCACGGGAAACTGACAAATACACCCACATAAAAACGCGTGACGTGTAGAGGTTGAGCCTCTCTGGGTGGTTGACCATTGCGGCTCTCTTGTCAGCGTGGCTTGCTGGCGGTTGACAGCTCGCTCTGCCTCTGCCCCTGCCTGTCCGCATAGGTACATTGTAGGTGTCTTGTCTCGTGTTTCGACAAAAATACGATCATGACGCGAGCGTCTATTGCTCCTTTTCGTGCGTCGCGGTCAGAATCGCGCGTCGCGCTCCATGCCTGCCCCAAATGTTTCGACAAGGCTACATATGGTAGTGCACATGGAAGCACCACGCAGTCTGAGACGTCTTCTCGTCTGCCTTCGAAAATGAACATCCTGAAATAGCCCCATTACCGACGTGTGGTGCACTCACGGCGTCGGCAGCACAAATTTCACTCCGTGTGGGGAATCACTATTCACTGGGCCTTGCTTCCCGTGCGCCAGGCGTGGTCAGCGCCGTCGTCGTCGTCTCCTTCGAGCAGCTGTCGGTTGCGGCTCTCGAGGGCGCGCGTCTCTGCCGCGATTTCGGAGAGAAGAGCCACGTTCCGCTGCTGCTCGGCTCTCTGCACGCCAACAGCCGCGTCCGGGTGAGAGGGACCGCCGCAGAAGAAGGCGTCCTCGTCGTCACTGACAGACTCCGTCAGACTACAAAGGAACTATAAAAATGCGGCAAGTCAACGAATGATGACACGTCAACCTACTCTGCCAGACGGATATCTTTGCTGAATTTCAAAAGCAAGTGCTGGCGGAAGCTCGAGATACGGATCTCCGTCCTAGGTTCGATTCGATGCGAACCCTACGAAGCAATGCCCTACACGCACCAAGCGCCTGTACAATCGTAATTCCCCCTATAGGTAATTTGAGCCAGCCCACCTGAAGTAGTCGGAGGTGCTGGCGTGGCGTTTCATTTGCGAGCGGAGTTCGCGTAGATTTTCAAGCGTCCTCCTGTAGTCGTCCTCCCGTCTACAGGCGACTGCCTCCTCCTCCTCCTCGGGTATGCTGCTGCTGGAACCAGGCCGGTTGGTCGCTGCTGATCCTCCAGGAGGGCATTGGCTGCTGGAAGTGCCTTGATGCGGCTTCTTGGACCCGTTCTGGCCGTACGAGGGGGAGTACTGGTCCCGAGAGTGGTAGATTGGCGGCTCGACAAAGCGGTGAAGCGCAGCGGGCACCTTAATTAAAACAAACGTTGACAATTTCGTGTGAGACCGACTGTCCGTGAGTACTGGAGTAATATCGTACATGTATGTAGCTTCTGTCCGTGTGTGTGTTATTTTTGGCATTTTGGCATATTTTTGCCATGCGTCTCACTTGTGTCCGTATTTGTGTGCCAAGAAGGGTCCATGGATAAAGAACCACAGCGTCTTTTAAACACGCTCCTTTTTTAACAAGACTTTCCGAATTATTTTTGCCCGACTTTTTATGCGTATCCACGATCGAGTCTCGACTCCTCGTAACATCACATTGTTCCATTGTATTCGCACACTGAAACATTCAAGAGGCGGGTGAAATTAACTGGTTTCATTTGTAGAGGTGATTTTTACAGACGATCCCTTTGCCACTTTTCCGCAGACCAGGCCTCTCGCAGACATAGTTCAATCAAAGATTGGGATAGTGCCGACTCTTGTACATTCATACACTTTGTGAGACGATGAAATTCAAAACTAAATTATAAGCACCGTCACTGAAAGTGCTTGAGCACCTGCGCGTCGTCGACTGGGCTGAGGATCTCATCGAAACTGCCCGACGGCGAGTTGTTCAGGGAGGGCAGCTGGTAGCGGCGCAGGAAGGGAGAAGGCTGATGATTGGCTGAACGGTTCCAGCCAGCAGCCATTGCACTGAGAGCACCAATCACGGAAAACTGACAAATGCACCCACACAGAACGTGTGACGTGTAGAGGTTGAGCCTCTCTGGGTGGTTGACCATCGCGGCTCTCTTGTCAGCGTGGCTCGCCGGCGGTTGGCAGCCCGCTCTGCCTCTGCCTCTGCCCGGCTGCATTCTCCTTCTGCTGTTTTACAGGGGGCAGAGAGTGACTTCTACAATGTAAATATGGCTGCAGCGTTTGCCCACATCTACTCCTTGAAAGGCGCGCCCTATGTTTACTTTCAATTATCCTCACTCCATCTCTCGTTCCCAAAGACTTCCGCCAGGAACCCTAGTGTGCTGTGCATAAATGCGCACACGTACATTGTACACTGCAAGGACTGAGAGAAGAAGACATTCATGCAGAGGCGGCGCTACTGCGCCTAGGGTAATTCATCATCATATGCGCCTAAAGAAAAACCATGCATATGTGTGCGAGCTGCCGCCAGTCGCTTTTCCCACGGGGCGGATCGCTTAGCGACGGTAATTTGCGCGTTAGCGGTTGGGAACTCGGCGCACACTGAATTGCCAGGGATTGCAATGGAAGCTTCCAGCCGGTGTCAGGCACAGTCAGAAGTTACATATACGAAGTGGCTGGAGGGCAGGCCAGCAGCGAGAGTTGGCTCTCGGGAGCTTTTATCTGTCGTCCTCTGAGAGGGAATGGGGCCGCAGCGCACTTTGGCTAATCTTTCGCTCGGCCGAACAACGATCTGTCCAATTCCGCGCGCGAAATTGATTTCCGTTACCAACTCCCTTTGGCGTTGTGTTGGCTCGAGACTTGAGAGAGGCAGCCCGCTCTTTTTGGTGTCCTAACAACATCGGGGTCGCGCACAAGCACAAAAGCTCCGACTCAGGCACTTGTGTGTGTGTGTGTTTGTGCGTGCGTGCGTGCGTGCGTGCGTGCGTGCGTGCGTGCGTGCGTGCGTGCGTGCGTGCGTGCATGCGTGCGTGCGTGCGTGCGTGCGTGCGTGCGTGCGTGCGTGCGTGCGTGCGTGCGTGCGTGCGTGCGTGCGTGCGTGTGTGTGTGTGTGTGTGTGTGTGTGTGTGTGTGTGTGTGTGTGTGTGTGTGTGTGTGTGTGTGTGTGTGCGAGCGTGTGTGTTGGTGCGTGCGTGCGTGTGAGTTATTCCGCCTGGGAGACTAGAGCTTACGTGTAGCTAACTGAAGAGCGCCACGCGACCATTAAGCTGATTGCGGCAATTCCGGGAGAGGCCCGGCGATAAATCAGTGGGAAGGGAACAAAGAGAATCGTTTTTATACTTCACGTCATAGAAGACAGACACGCACGCACGGCGCACGCAAAGCACAATGGGAATTCGCGCAAATGTGTTTGGCCGATACGTCCGGTAGAACTGATGATACAGTGCAAAAAACAAAACGCAAAAAACGTCAAAGTAGAGTGGCTCTATGGAAGCCAGCCACATAAAGTTTGCCTACGAATTCCTGTGTCTTGTGAGCCAGAAAGTGACAATTTTCGACAACAATATTCTGATTTTGATGAGTGATTAAATGCGCCCTTCACGTCAGAATTAAGCCATTTTGCAGCTATGCCCACCTTTCAGTCCTTAGTCATCTTTCGGTAGTGAATTGCAATGGTTCAAACAAATTTGTGCAACTGTGCTGCCGTCACAAAGCAAGAGCCGCCATCCAACCACAAAGTTATTTGTTTTTCGAAACGCATTTTTGTACACAGACACAGTCTGTAGTATTTATCTGCACATTTCGTTTTCCGTATGAATTTCTTCATCTGAAAGCGGTCACAGTTTGTTCCAATTTCGCTCGTTGTCCTCCATGGCCGATGTTCCATTCGTCCACTGGTCGGTTTTGTCGATTTCTTTGTGCAAATTGTAAACCGTCCGCTGTCCGTCAGACAGTGCTGGTTCCATGACTTGTACTGGCGGTTCTTTACTGTCAAAACGCGCCTTTGAGCTGTGGATTTTCCTGTCCACTCCAAAGATGATCTTTTCCAGGTGGACAATGGGTATCTCGAGCAGGCAGCTCAGCCAGAACGAAAAGAAGTAGGTGAGAATGGCTACGGGAATGAACATTGTCGTTATCTGAAATCGTAAGCTGTAAGCAATAGGCACGCACGCACGCACGCACGCACGCACGCACGCACGCACGCACGCACGCACGCACGCACGCCGCACGCACGCACGAACGCACGCACGCACGCACGCACGCACGCACGCACGCACGCACGCACGCACGCACGCACGCACGCACGCACGCACGCACGCACGCACGCACTCAGGCACGCACGCACGCACGTACGTACGCAGGCACGCACGCAGGCACGCACGCACGCACGCACTCAGGCACGCACGCACGCACGTACGTACGCAGGCACGCACGCAGGCACGCACGCACGCACGCACGCACGCACGCACGCACGCACGCACGCACGCACGCACGCACGCACGCACGCACGCACGCACGCGCGCGCGCGCACGCACGCACGCACGCACGTAGTTGAAGTGTCCAGCCCAGTGAGGGGGCACGTTGGCGTTGCCCAGCATGATCCAGATGAGCGTGTAGTGCAGCAAGTAGGCGGGCAGACTCAGTCGACTCCACGGCTGCAGGAGGCGCCACGAGAGAAGAGCGTTCACTGGACCTTCATAGAAAAAAGGTTTGTTAGGCGGATAATTCCGGCCGATAATCTTGCTGAGGGATATCAGCTACTATCACCGACCCCCATTCTTGGAGATGCAGGCGTAGACGACGAATGCCAAAGCGAGCGCCCAGAGAGCGCGTTTGGCGACTTGGTAGAGACTGCGCCAGAGCAGCGGTATTTGGGTGCCGTTGTAGTACCAGAAGAGCGAGTGGATCAGACAGAAGAACGTCAACGAGCATGCGACCCAACCGATCCCGTTCAGCCACTGAATGACGTCTTGATGTTCTATAGTTGCATTGTATAGATTTTCCAATAGACCCTTCCTATAGTGCCCCCGAGTTAAGAGATGTGTTACGTTGTGCACCTTTTATCATACCTGGGCTAATAAAGCACTAAGTACTTTTATATATAGTGTATACACACCGCTACACCCATTAATAAGAGACAATTCAGCGACTACCGTAAATCCTCCAATACAACTCCCTCCAATAGTGCCCCCGGGTATGGCAAGGTTGAAATAATAGAGCCACCCCCCCCCCCCTCCCTCCAATAGTGCCCCCGGGGGTAAGGGGTATGTTGTGCCAAGTGCTTTTTATGGGCAAAAATATAGTGGTAGGTACATTTATATAGTGTATACACACTACTACTAACCAATAATAGTACGTTTCAGCAACTATTAACGGTAAATCAACCATTAGGTAAATGTGGTAAAAGTGATCAAAATCACCAAAAAATCGGCAATTTTGGCAGCGAAGTTAGCATTACCATTCAAAATTTTTAGGTTGAAATAATAGAAGCCCCCTCCAATATTGCCCCCCCCCCTCCCTCCAATAGTGCCCCCTGGTAAGGTGAGGTTGAAAAAATAATGCCCCGGGGGCACTATTGGAGGGTTTACGGTATTAACGGTAAATCAACCATGAAATGGAGAGTATTGACCAAAAGACACTGCACAATCGCGAGTTATTCTGAATGTTACATGGATTGTACCGTTAAACGTTTCAGCCACTAGTCAAGTTTGATCAAGGCCGATGGGGCCATGATTGGCTCTGTGGGTGCTCGCAATTGTCTCACACTGCTGTCCAACAACGAAACATAAATAGAACAAGGTACCGTAAATCCTCTAATAGTGCCTCCAGGCCACTACACATTCAACCTCGTACTGCAGGATGGGCACTACTGAAAGTTTTACGGTACATTGTACCTACAAAAGCTCACCCCGCTCAGTTTCTTGGGTCTGGTCGGCCGCTCCATGCGCTGCAGAGCCCAGCCCAATAGGACGCCAATCAAGTAGGGCTGACATCTGCCCCAGGCACTCCTGTAAATTCTTTCCGAGTAGAAGTCGTGGTCCGCGCTCTCGGGGTCCGGGGTGCAGAAGGGCGAATCGCTGGCGGGTAAGTGGTAGACAAAGGCGTAGTAAAAGGTGGCAGCGCTGCCAGAGAAGAAAGCCAACGACCAGACGACGAGCCCCAGCACTTTGGAACTAAAAAAACTTTCGTTAGAGATGTCGCAATGGAACTTGAACTACGTAGAGTTGGCCGAAGGCCGCTATCTCTGGCAGAGCCATCACGATAGACACAATTTCACCCGATCGCGTTGGAGTGGTACAACATCAACAACAACAACAACAACACAAAATTTAACAACCGCAAATTTAGTTACGTACGTAGTTACAGAAGCGGTTCTATTGTTGCAATCCTCGGCGGCTACCCGGGACAACTGCTGATTATCCAAATGAAAACAAGTTAGCCCTTATGTCCCGATTGAAACACTTCCCCGCATGGGCAATTGGAGGTTTTACGGTGTACATAGGTGATAAATTGCAAGATTGAACAAAGAAATACTCACTAAAATAGAGGCACCAATAGGAGTGGCGACAGAGCGTAGAACTGCATCTCCACCGATAGGTACCATGAAACGCCGTAGCACTACAACGCATCGCAAGAATACCGCAAGGAAATTTGCATAGAATACCGTAAAGTCGGTGTTAAGCCGCCCAGGGCTATTATTTATTTATTCGAAGAGATCTAGGGGGTCCTGATTAAGGGTGAAAAGGGGCAAAATTCACGGGGGCACATGGTTTTGATGAAGAGACAAACAGTGAAAAAGGGACTGTCAAAATCGACTAAATCGTCACTTCGACACATTAGTAGATGTAAAAGTGTTTACAGGGGGGGGGGCGCTAATTTGAAGGGGAGGCTATATCAACTCAAATTGGACCAACAGGCCTATGTATACCTACATATGTACTCTACTGCAAGAGTGCAAGTTCGACGGCTATAAAAAGAGGCGCTAAGCTCAGGGTAGGGGAAGGGGGGGGGGGGTAACTTTTCAGCAGGGGCAAACAAACATTTTTTCACTCAAACGGGCAGTAATGACGCAGGTAATGAAAAGGGTAGCTCATAACGACTTTGACGGTATACCGTGAACCCTCCAATAGTGCCCCGGGTAAGACAAGGTCGAAAGTCTAGTGCCCCGGGGCACTATTGGGGATTTACGGTATGTACACGTTGCATTGCGCATACATACACGTACATAGTCGCGCGAGTGCCATATATTGTTGAGGTAGAGTAGGTTCTCGAGCCAGACGCGCTGACACCTCCGGGCGCGCTCGAAAAAGCCCTGTCGGGCGAAGGGGCCGCTTGTGAGGTACGGTAGCGCGTAGGCGAAGAACACCATCACGTAGGCGAAGCAGGGCGTCAGTCTGCGCGAAAAAGAATTCAAATTAAAAAAAAGAATTCAAACGTCGAATTTGCTTGTGGGAAGTGTGAACACAACTTTTTGTTTACTTGCAAAAATGTTTCACTTATGATTTGTATTGTTACTTTCTGAACGCCAAGTCACTCGTCAGCGTTAAGGCAAAAACACACGCCTCCGTCCGGCACGGTTGGCACGAACCGGTCAGCCGGACGCGCCTATCAAATGCACGCGCGCCGGTGCAGGACGGAGGCCAAACGCCGGTGCAGGACGGAGGCGTGAGGGCAAAACACACGCCTCCGTCCGGTGCCGTCCGTCCCTCTCTGTCCGTTCCGGTCAGCGGGACGCGCCTATCAAATGCACGGTATCGATTGGCTGCCAGTCCGACTTCTAGAAATCTGAATTTGGACCGGCAGCCAATCGATACCGTGCATTTGATAGGCGCGTCCTGCTGACTGGTCGTGCCGCCTGGTGCCGCCCGTACCGGACGGAGGCGTGTGTTTTGGCCTCACGCCTCCGTCCTGCACCGGCGTTTGGCCTCCGTCCTGCACCGGCGCGCGTGCATTTGATAGGCGCGTCCGGCTGACCGGTCGTGCCAACCGTGCCGGACGGAGGCGTGTGTTTTGGCCTTTACTGGTAAGTTAATTTATGCAAGGTGCGGAGAGGTTTGATTGACCATCTGCGTTATCAGCAGTGAGTTTCAGCCTAGTCTACCGTTACCGAATAATCAATCTCATGTTTATAAATAATCACGATTGCATTGCGTAGCGCGGCTGTTGATAACATGGACAATACGTACTACTGTGCACACATGCTCTGGTGTGACTATGGCTGCAAGCAATATACCTGAGATATCGATGCACGTAAAACTTGACCCAGAACAAGAGCGAGAGAATTTTCTTTCCACCGCACTTCTTCATTTCTTTCATGAAGAGAAAGGAGACAAGAAAACCGCTGAATGAAATATTTTTAAAAAATTAATAGTAGTACATTACATTAGAGTAAATCGTCCAATAGTACCTCTGGGTACTGTAGCTTCAACATTTCATTACCCGGACTCTATTGGAAAGGGGCTTCTGCTCGTTTAACCTCAGAGTGTAGAGTAGAGCAAATTTAGCAGTCACATCTTGGCAATTTCTTAGCGTTTTCATGCCAATTTTTTCAGCTGTTCTCTGTTGAGTTTCCACTCTAAGGTAGCTCTCATGTCGTTTGTTAGTGGGTCAGCACTCAGCAGCTATGCGCGCACACACACACAATGCTAACGTACCTACAGGAACCAAACACCTAATAAAATGCTCCCAGTCCCAGGGCAACTATTAGAGAAGATCAACTATGGCAGGGCACTATTAGAGAAGTCACTGTAAGGCCCACCTGGTGAACACGAACGTGTCCACGGAGAAGTATCCGTTGTAGAAGAGCATGTTGTACCAGTGCTTCTTGGTGTCGAGCATCGTCAGCACGTTGTCGCCCACGACAAGTAGGCCATACGTGTGACCGGCGATCACCCACAGGAGCGACAAGAACTTCAGGCCGTGCAAGCAGTTGATCTGATCCGCTCTCTGACTTGTGTCCAGGATGAGCTGGCCGTTCGTGTACAGCGAGAACGCAAGCACCACTCTCGCGGACACGCCTGAAGGGATTAGGCGTTTGCGTAGGTCTAATTCAGGTGGTGCAGCGGACCTAATTCAGGCGGGTTCCCCGCTTCGAGTAGTGGTCTGCGCCAGCAGAAGTCGACAACAGTGGCGCAGACGGCGACGAATGCCAGAACGCCAGTGACGGTTCTGAATGAAAGGTACATATTAACTACCGTGATCCATTGCCCCCAGGACCCGAGTGTCCTAGAAACTCTCTTTACCCGCGCCACTATGGGGTACAATATTATTCCCACCACACCTCAGCCGGGGCTCTATTGGAAGGTGTCCAACATTCGAGGGGGCCACCATTGGAGGATTTGGGGCATTGAGTATTTTGACAATTCAGAGCGATAAAATCTATCAAGTACTCACGCCACAACAGTTGGTCCCGTTGTCCACTCCACCGTGTTGGAGAGGCATCGAACGCAGCCCACAGGCGATCTGTCTTTGCCCCGGACGACTAAAACGTTCTGGAGCGTGCATGCTGCACCGTCATTGCACGGTTCCACAGAGTCGGAAATGTTTCACGATCGACTTATTAAATTTAGTGAGCTGTAGGTGCGCTGCTGCTTGCTGTTTGCAAAGGGACAAAAAAAACACGCAACCAAACTGTTTCTGATCAGCCTGGTGGCGTCCTGGTCGCTGCAGCCGGCGGGAAGGCACCAGGACCAGCGAATCGCGCTGCTCTCCAGCGCGTCCGCTACGCACGCAGCCTGGAACGCAACCAGCCGTCCGTAAGTGTAACACCGCACACCAAAAGACCCTTAATAAATGTTGTAGCCATTCTTACAGCTCATCTGCACATTGGTAACGCTGGCCCTTTTGGTCAAGATGCTGGGGCAAACTAGGTGTAGGTGATCAGAGTTAAAATAAATAATAGCGGCAGATGCGCTATCCGATTACTAAATTCATTAATTTGATTTGATTTTTATTTAATCACTAAATACTGATGCACTTGAATGAACGAGTGATGTGCAGCTGTTCTAGCCTCCTGCTGCGGCCGTCTTTTTTGAGATTTTTCACAGACTTGTTTAACGGTTCAGTTAGTACACAGATATGTATAAGATAATTATAATAAATAAGTAAATAAATAAATAATAAATAAATGGTTAGATGAAGACGTACACTGCTGTCCATCGGAATTCCACTCTTGGTGTTTAGGTCCACTTTGATTGGAACAAATGCCGTGCAGTATTGGCCTTCGTATCTTCTCCTAGAGTATGAAATCAACTTTTGATTGTGCTGGTCCTTTACTCAGTTGTTGGCACCGAAATAGCACCTGGCTCCTCTGTCGACCGCAATGCGTCTGCATTGGTCGTAGCTGCCCAGCATGTAGACGTTGCCCAGTAACTGTCCACCTGCAGGCTTTCCCATTGCGTCCAGGTCTGAGATTGAACGCGGTTGTATAGGTGCGTGATCCATTCGTTTGACGAGCGACAAATATAAAGGGTGTTTTTATTTAATTATCACATTTCTTTTGTGAATAACTTTCGCTTCCTTTGTCGGATTGTTATGAAATTTGGAACACTTATATACTCAAGACTTTGGGATTTTGTCTGAGAAAAGACTCGTCGAAGCGCTCCAAACCAGATGTCGCTTTCTGGGCAGATTTTACAAACTAAATCGTTTGAATCGTAACTATCCAGTACTGTATGCCAAATTTCAAACGCCAAACTTTGCTTTTGGCTGGCGCAGCTCGTCTAATACTGTCGGCGCACAGTATTCTCCGCTACTGCTCGACTGAAACTCTCCATCCGCCCTCCCCCACTCCATACCAACCCAACGGCCCAGGTTGTTCGCCATGTGAAATCTGCCCATGTGAAATGTGATTTGGAGCGCCATAACTCTCGGAAACCTCAACCGAATTCGGCGATTCTTTTTTAGACAAAATCCAAAGTCTTGAGTATAAGTGCTCCAATTTTGATAACAATCCGACAAAGGAAACAAAAGTTATTCAAAAAAATGTGATAATTTTAGAAAAACACCCGTAGTTACCGTAGGCCCTCTAATAGTAAACCTGCTAGTGCGTACAGGCACAAACGTGGAGGAGAGCGTGACAATACCAGTTTCGACCAGTAAATGATGGCATAGCTGTGTTCCAAAGCGTGCTTTAGAGGGAGGCGTTAATTTTTTAAAACCACCTCTACCATGGGCGTTAGTTCATTGGGGCAAGTGCGATCACGGTGCACGACAAAAGCCCCCGTCAAAAGCCCCTGCGACAAAAGACCCTGCGACAAACGCCCCCACGACAAATGCCCCCCTCTCAAGTTGACAATAAACGGAGCCGTCCTTTGGGGGATTTACCGCAGCCTACAATGTTACTCTATTGCCTTCCTACTCAATTGAAACTCTTGGCTATTGGCTAATTCATTGAATGTTTCACTTGAAGGAGTTAAGTCTTGTGGTACAGCTGAACTTCAGTTCATGCGTTCTAGTTGTATTCATTGCTCAGATTACCAAGAAAGCAGCTCACGGTCAAAGATCCATTCCGTCCGCGCTTTCTCGAGTCTCGCTTGGCTGCACAGCAGCGAATAATACCGCTTCTCACCACGACATAACGTCTTGAGTACTAGTCGAGATTTCGCCCATCCAAATACGTTCGTCAATAGAAACTGAATGTCCTCGTGGCAACTTTCGCTCAACCATGCGGGTTTCGTTTTCAGAAACTGAACGAAACCGCTCAAATACCGGGAAAGACCGTGCCACTTGCTGCTTGTTGAAGCCGGCAATTCGGTGCGTTCTAAAGAAAGAAAGTACTGTAGCGCAATTTTGCTGTTCATGTAGCACAATGCCCTGGGGGCACTACCGTATTATTATGACCTCTCCATATCAGTGGGTACTATTAGAGAGGTCCACTATTGAGAGGGGGCAGACTTGGAGAATGTACGGTAATCTGACTTCTGGCTTACCGGCCAAGCTTCCTCCTAGCGCTAGCATGGCAGCGGTCATTTTGCCTTCAAAACCATCGAAAACTGTAACGTTTTTAGGCCGCAGCATGAGACACTGAACAACAGAGCAAAGGCTCGCAAAGGTGATGCATAGCACCAATACACTTTTCATCGTTCTCCGCGCTAAGGAGCGTGACTTGAGTAGGTACCTTTCCCACTAAGCGTTTGTATACAACGTGCGGAACACAAAGTATACAGCAGTTGTACAGAATTAGTGAGCCGTGATAACAGGCGCCGCACTCGCAACTGCAGTTTTGCGTACCCACGTGCGCCAATATAGCGCGCAGTACATGGCACACCCCCTGTGGGGTGTACGTGCGTCACACTCGCCACAAGAATCGCACTCAAGAACGGTCGATGGGCGCCGTTAGGCTGAGGCGTTAGCCTAACGAGCTCCCTTATGACATTGCGAATGTTTTTGACGCTATGTATTTGACCCAAGGATGTGTCTCAACGAAGTGCCGGAGCCACACCCGTCCATTTATTCGCGCGGTTTTAGCGACTAAATAAACTAGAATTAAATAAATTAAAATTGTAACCAAAACTAAAAGATTGAAACTAAATTGAATAAGTGAGAGAACGGGAAAACAACGGAATATTAAACACCCTTTTTTAAATTCTAAGCTTTTACCGTTAGAAATCTTGGTTGCAGCTCTCGGAGCACATTTACCTAGGTAGGTAATTTCATTTCAGGGAAATTATCTCAACCACACCCCCAGAATGTTTCGTGTAAAACGATAACAGTGAGTAAATATTAGTGTTCATTCACAATTTTCAGTGTTTTCTGGCCCTAAACGCTAAATAACGCTACTTACCATACTTTGACCCATAGACCCACCGAAATCCTCCAATACAACCCCCCCCCCCACAGACCCCCCCCGGGGGGCGGGGAGGGAAAAAACAGCCCCCCCCCAAGGGCCCCCCGGGGGAGGGGGATTGCCATGCCCTTTTAGGGAAGATAAGCGATTTTTACCACCACACCACACAAAACGAACCAAAAACCAACAGCAAAAAAAACCGAAAAACCACAAGACGCAATGAGCACCACAACACATTTTATTTTAAACAAAACCCCCCCCCCCTGCCCCCCCCCCCCCCCAGGCCCCCGAGGCGGAAAGAGGTATTTTGTTTCAAAACATTTTTTTGGCCCCTCCGACATTTCTGGCACCATACCACCCAAGATGGTATCCGACCCCCTTCCCCCTAAACCGGTTTCGATTGAAGAGTGAGGGTTTGTTAGTCTTAGTGCTACTGAGGGTTGTGTGGGTTCGAGTCCTGCTACTGGACAACACTTTTGCGTTTTGTGGGTCATTTATTGCTCCGACTTTCTCTCCCTTCATATGATTCCTTCAGAAAACACAAATTGTATTGATTCATCGCAGTTCGACAAATTTCATGTTTCTCCAAATGAAAATGTCTTTTACAGTGCGCGTACAACGCTCCAAAAATGAACTTTTCTACGACAGGCGGGAGGGAGGCAATCTACCCTCGGACCAAAAAAGTAACTTAGCAAGAAGACACCAATGGTTGTTGAAACAAATATTGGGTCGGTACTTTTTCTTCTACAGCCTGCGCAGCTATACGAGCACCTCCCAATAGTGCGGTTACGCTTAAAAAAGACGCGCGTTAAAAAGACGCGGAAGAACTTGTTAAAAAAGACGCATGTTAAAAAAGTCGCGTTAAAAAGACGCAGCCTGATATTATCGCGTTAAAAAACGCGCGTTCAGAAAGCCGCAGCAGCAAAGTTCTATGTTCAGCAATGTTGTGTGCCACGTTGCTGACCCAGTGACGACAATACTCCAGCACTCCTTGATGCTGCAGCAGAAGGCGTTGGGCGGGAAGCGCTCGCCGCCGTTGTTCAAACGCTCCGCCAGAAACTGATCAGCTAACTGGAACGCATCTTTGACGGTCGGTTGGTTCTTGCCGGTACGTGGTAGCCGTAGCCCGTCATGGTCATGCACGCTGGTACGTTCACGAGCGTCAGCGCCTGCTCGTTAGCTCGCTTCGGGGGAGAGCCACGCTCTGCTCCACTGCAGACTCCACGTCATTTATGGACATTGTGGTTTCTTTCGCATAGACGACGTTCAACTGGCAGCATCTGGAGCCGTCACTGTGTGTGTACCTGTACATTTGCCGCGCCCTCACAGTCGACGAAGCGTCCTGGCTGTACGCTTGCTCGCTGTACGCGCCAATATAAATATTTGTATGTACTACCAACTAAATTGAATAATGTCTACCACAGTTAGTTTACCAGTTTTGCCGCACACTCTTTGCTGGAGAAAACTCTCCTGACAGGGAGGAATTGCTGGAGGGCAGGAACGGTGGGCCTCCGACTGTGCAATAGGTTTACGATGATTTCCATGTTATCCGATTGCCAAGCAGTGTTGTTTACAATCGGCTGAGAAATTGAGATTTTTTTTTAACTGACGCCAATATTGCTCGACAGGTAAAGAAATATTGAGGCAATAGTGCATAGCAACTCCAATTAAAGTTGTTGAAACATAGATTAAGTCGGTATCTTTTTCTTCTCTGTGGCAGCTAACATTATTTTCGGTGGTTTGTCTTACTGACAAATGGAAAAGTGCCTTTTTGGGTCACAGTATGTTATGGAGGCTTTATTGATTACCCGAAATCGCTGCATGCAATAGTCCACAAGACTTATTGTGAACAACTTATATACAAGTAGAAATTGGGACCGTTAACATCGGCTATAGCGCACCGCCCCATTAAGGCCCATTTGGGTAGAGGGGGGGGGGGGGGGGTTGAAGGGTTACGTTGTCACACTGTATACCGTAAATGCTCCAATAGTGCCCCTAGGGCACTATTGTTTCAATGTCTCTCAAGAAGGGGGCACTATTAATTTCGTCAGATTTTTGCGCAATTTTGAAGCAAAATTTAACATTAAAATGCACACAGGTAGCTGGAATTTAAAAGTTTAATTGAAATACGTGTATTGCACTCAGGATTACACAGCATGCATGCACTTTTAATGCAACTGGGTAGCATTCAAAATTTGATTTTGGCGCGAATTTAAAATTGACTTGCCCCCGGGGGGGGGCACTATTGGAGGGGGCTTCTATTAGAGGATTTACAGTAGATGTAAATTTTGAGGTTGAAACAATAGTGGCCGTCTCTCCAATAGTGGACCTCCAACAGTGCCTCGGGGTAAGCCTCCGCTTGTTGAGCGTACCATAGGCCGACCGAACAGAACACAGAAATCAAAACCGGGAGCATCGGGTTATCGGGATCGATGGAGGAGACCAGACGCGCTACTTACTGAGGTTGCTTGAAACATTTCCGAGTAGCCAACACTCGCTCACACAGTTTTGCACATACATACCATTATGCGCGTGTCTTTTAAATCCCAGTAAATTCTGCAGCTGCCCGCAAACTGGGGGGAGGGGGACTGCCCTCCCAGTCGACAAATTTACCCCTCCCCAACACCACTCTCCTTCCACCCCAGAATTGTTCAAAGTTTTTCAATAAGTCTACAATTACCTGATTTCGATCCGTTCTTTGAGACTCCTTTTGAGACGCCTCTCCCGAAATGAAGTCCTTGCTGCCCACGCCCACCACATCCAGTGGTATCCAAGGAAAGAGAAAAGTATCGCCACAATACTCGCTGCACACACCAAACATAGGTATTCGACTTCCAAACGGTTGTTGTTCTGATCGAGATGCGTTTGCCGAATCGATTTCGGCAGAACACCTCACACTTTCTAAACAGAAAGAAAGGTTTCCGTCATTGCTTGTCCCAACGCAACACAGACGATAAACCCTTCTAGACGCTGCGCGGGCGTTCGTACGCCACCCAAAGAAATTGTTTATTTATACGGCGCCGCCCTGTGATCTTGTGATCCAGCTTACGGCCATTGCGCTGTGTCGGTGGTTGTCGTCAAAATAAAGTTGAAGTTGAAGTTTAACCCGCAACCAACCAACCCGCATGCGGTGAATCATATAATTATCCCCCATAATTACCCCTTTACGATAGCCCAATGTAGCCGAGGGTCGAAACAATAGTAACCCAGAAATAGGCAACGTTAAATTAGGGGGGGGGGAAGCAAAAACTGCCCACCCTAGTCACCTGTACGGTCAGTGCCACCTAATGCATACCGTAGAAAACAAACAAAAATCAAATGATATTAAGGAAAATTTTGCAGGTGGCTGCAAAAAAAGGAGAATATGTGACGCTCCATTAGGCCCAGTTTGAAAAAACGCGGTATTAAAAGTAGCCACTTCATCAGATGATCAACTTCAGTTTGGACAAACCGTGTATAATCGAACCAAGCGCAGCAACACGTCACATATTCGGCGTTTGTTGTGCTCGCTTGGATCACTGGAAAGGCAGTCCAGGCTGCATGAGGACCGAGGCCTTTCATTCCTTGGACTCAGAGACGAGAGCGGGCCTTATCCTTGACTGGACGTCTACAGATGGCAGTTCCGTCCGTCCATAGGCACAGGCTAACAGAAGCGGAACAAAGATGAACGAGAATCAAAGATTGGATTGAATGTAGGGTATACATTGTACTTGGTACTCAAGATTGTGATTGATGGTGCATATCACTTACTGTAAGGGCAAGCCACATATTAAAAATCTAAGACGGGCAGGGTAGCGAAATTACCGGTATTTATGCAGAATCTTTGGCTGTGTGCCCTGTCCATCCATACAATGCCTAATGAATGATGCGCATCGTCAGAGAGATGAAAGAGTTTGTGAGGGTGGATTGATAGTGGTAGTGTTGTGGCTGTGTGCGATGGCTCGCACAACAAACGCCGAATATGTGACGTGTTGCTGCGCTTGGTTCGATTATACACGGTTTGTCCAAACTGAAGTTGATCATCTGATGAAGTGGCTACTTTTAATACCGCGTTTTTTCAAACTGGGCCTAAAGGAGCGTCACATATTCTCCTTTTTTTGCAGCCACCTGCAAAATTTTCCTTAATACAGTGTTTTTTCGTAAAAGAAAGATTAATCAAAAACTCACGCGCGCACACACAGCAGCAGACCGGAACGGACGCATGCTCAGTGTTGCACCAGCTTATGAAAAGCGTGTACCACTGTACACATTGTGCGTGCGTGCGTGTGTGTGTGTGTGTGTGTGTGTGTGTGTGTGTGTGCGTGCGTGCGTGCGTGCGTGCGTGCGTGCGTGCGTGCGTGCGTGCGTGCGTGCGGGTGTGCAGATGTGTCATTTTCGTGTATCAGGGGCTGTAGCGAGCATTCGTGCATAAATATTTTTCCCAGCTTAAAAAATTACCAAAATTATGGTAAAAGAACCTAGAAAAGAGACAAAAAATGTGGAATGGACTAGAGACACTGCAGTAAAGCAACGCTGATGGGTTTTCCGCGGGGACACGTGCAAAAGCACCGGCAGGCGTTACTGGGATTCGAACCAGCGACCACTTGATTTAGGGAACATGGTAAAAAGAAGAATGTGCCCAGTAAACCATAGCTCACGATCTATGGCATGTAGAAAGAGTCCCTCCGGCGATTTCATTTTTTGATGTGGAGCATAGATGCCTGCGAGGTTTCATTTCAATTGATGCAGGCGCGAGTAGGCGACGAACCAAAAAGCTTGGCAGGACCCACTTTTCATAACATCTCCAGAAACTTCTCGGTAATGCACAAGCGTATGGAAGCGTGTTATGACTTAAACGATTCCCCCTTTGAATGCGCTTCTTTTGAGCTATCACGCGCCAGAATTCGTTCAGGAAATCAAAAATAATGCACGATCATATTTCCAAATTTTGCCCAAAATGGGGGTGCGCCAAGAGGGTCGAGCTGCGAAACATGGAAATCGGAGCGCTTCCATTGTCGAAAGTGACCTATTCCAGGTCCAGACGAGTAACTTTCATCATTACAGCACAGCTCTGCGACGAACGGTTGAAGCGCCTATTGCTAACAAAATTTCCCCAAAATAACCGAAATTTGAGTTGGCAATATCTCAAAGTGTGAGGAGAATTTCAAAGGTCATGCAAGCGCCGTGGACTCACCGTCAGAAATAGTTCACGAAACTCAAAAAACATTTGGGGGTTTACTCGGCTTTTTTTCGAGTTTTACTCTTGTCAGGTTTTGGCCCAAAAAACGGCTATGTCCAAAACAAAAGAACAAAATCGGCCATAAATCGAGATCCGTAGCACCTAAAGAAATTTCCCTTGGAGGCACAAATTGCCATCATATACCGCCTGCTCACGCCAAGTTTTGTCCGAATCGCCTGTAGCGTTCCAGAGCGGTGGCCCAAAAAGTGTGTGCAGAACAGGAAAAAAAAAACACCACTTTTTCGGAACATTTTTGGTCATTTCGTCTCAATGCGCTGGACTACCGAAACGCGGGATGGCTTATTCGATTCCGGTTTAGGAGGCGGTTCTTTTGAGCTATCGTTCGCCAAAATCGGTTCCGGCAATCAAGAGTTATAAGCGACGAAAAATTCTACAAACCGCATTGAGGAAGTGCTCACATATTAGGGTTGTACGCTGACGCGTACACCCTGATACGATGCGAAATCGATGAAGGTGCAAACAGTCGTCATTCGACAACAATGGGTTCTCTATTCCACCCAAGCGTTATACCGACACCCTCCAAACCGCGAGGTGCGTGAGAAGCGTACGATTCGCGGTAAAGAAAGGAAATAGAGAAAGTGACAGACATACGGACAGATAGCGAACGTACACACACGAACTTATCTGCAAGCCTGAAGGGGAGGGGGCCTTTTTCTGGCTCCCAGAAAACCTCACAGCATTGATGCCAAAAGCTAATCTTATCAACAATTCGTATCCAATCTATCCACTGGCGGATCTAGGATTTGATGACAGAGGGGGGAGAAGGTCAATTTTTTTCACCGCACAAACTACACTATAGAATAGACAAAAATATCAGTATTTTGTAGCTCCTTTACGGGTCAAACGTGAGTTGGAAGAGAACCACAGCGCCGCAGGCAAACATTTTGCGCTTTTGAGTGCCTTAATCCAAGTAAAACGTAAAATTTCCCCTTGTGCTCGCCCTTCTTTCTTTCTTCTCTCCCCCTCCTTCCCCCCTAAATCTGAGGCGTATTTCAGCGTCGTAATCTGAGGTTCGAAAAACCTCTCCCTGACAGGAGGGGGAGGCCCCCCTCTCCCCCCCGTCTGGATCCGCTAGTGAATCTATCAGATGTCTGGATTGGAGATCTCACACAAATACGATGACCCTCATCTCATCCCCCCCAATCGCGTATTTTGATAAAAAGACACTTTGATATCTTGACAACACCTTGCTACACATGTCGCCTGCTTTCCTGAGATGGGAACATGAACAAAGCCTATTTCTTTTTTTCGAATGTTGTGTAAATTCTTTGAATTAAAGCGAGTCTAGCGTGATTCGCTTGACCTTTGGGGTGTCTTCTGGAATGATCTCCACGCGGTAGTCGAGCTGAACTGGTTTGGTCTTAGGTTCAGAATTAGATGCAGTTTTGTTTGGGCAAACTCATGCATACAGCACATGGACCCAAACTACAATGTCTGTCTACCATTTGAGAAGATCAAAAGAACTACAGTGACTGTCTTATTTTGCCAGACACCAGACCAAATTGGGGTAAAAATGTTTACGAGATGCTATAATGGAGTCGCTAAATGCGGGCAACCACATTCGGCCGAAACAATAAATACACTAAATAAATACATTGTAATGATCTTATTGTGTTGTGCCCCCACGTACCTACTTTCAGGTGGGGGAGGGGACAATATAGTACGTAAACTATTTTAAATTCCAACATTTCAAAACAGGTACTCTTGGTCAGAATACACAGTAAACGGCGCACTGCGGGCACTTGTTGCACAAAACACCGCACAAAACGCAGTTTCAGTAGGTAGGAGAAAAGTCCCCAAAATTCTGGGGGGGGGGGGGCTCCAACGCAGGTATGCCCCCGGGGATCCCCGTTAGACGTGTGTTCCCCTAGCGCACCTGAAAGTTGTTGGGGGCGTCGTTAAAGCCGTTGTCGTTCTCCCCCCCCCCCCCTTCCTCCGCCTCCTCCGCCAGAAAGTATTCAAAGGCCCACAGCAAATTGTCGTTCTCGTACAATGGGTCCAGGAAGCTAAAAGCGATTCAATTCATCAATATTTATATAATTATCCCAAACAATTTGCGAAGTCTCAGTGCGCAGCTTGACAGTCCAAAATTAAATTTCAACCCCCCCCCCCCCGCCGAGGTACGACCTCCACGCAAGCATACCCTAGGTTACTGTAGGTACCCGTACAATTACTGATCGCACCAGGTCCAGTGCCTATTCAATGAGAGACGCCAATGATGTAGTCAACAGACGAGCGAAAGAAGCAACGCACGAGACTGCGAACGTAGTTGATGAGTTGGGCGCATTCGTAGAAGGCAAAGGATTTCTTCTCCCTGACGATTCGCGCCAAGTCGAACGCGTGCGTCGTCTGCAACGGACACACAGACAGTAACTACTGTACTTTCGGCGCTTGTGCCAGCGCACGCAACGATAGAAAGAGAAATGGATTGAGCGCGGCAAGACTAGCACTACTGTTCAGCTATACACCAGTGGAGTGATGATACTGACGATTTAATACACACGCTACTTACCAAGGTTGAGTGAAACATTTCTATTGCTCAACTACGCCACCTACTCTCTCTCTCTCTCTCTCTCTCTCTCTCTCTCTCTCTCTCTCTCTCTCTCTCTCTCTCTCTCTCTCTCTCTCTCTCTCTCTCTCTCTCTCTCTCTCTCTCTCTCTCTCTCTCTCTCTCTCTCTCTCTCTCTCTCTCTCTCTCTCTCTCTCTCTCTCTCTCTCTCTCTCTCTCTCTCTCTCTCTCTCTCTCTCTCTCTCTCTCTCTCTCTCTCTCTCTCTCTCTCTCTCTCTCTCTCTCTCTCTCTCTCTCTCTCTCTCTCTCTCTCTCTCTCTCTCTCTCTCTCTCTCTCTCTCTCTCTCTCTCTCTCTCTCTCTCTCTCTCTCTCTCTCTCTCTCTCTCTCTCTCTCTCTCTCTCTCTCTCTCTCTCTCTCTCTCTCTCTCTCTCTCTCTCTCTCTCTCTCTCTCTCTCTCTCTCTCTCTCTCTCTCTCTCTCTCTCTCTCTCTCTCTCTCTCTCTCTCTCTCTCTCTCTCTCTCTCTCTCTCTCTCTCTCTCTCTCTCTCTCTCTCTCTCTCTCTCTCTCTCTCTCTCTCTCTCTCTCTCTCTCTCTCTCTCTCTCTCTCTCTCTCTCTCTCTCTCTCTCTGTCACGAACGTTGCACTTCGCACATATTACGGTATCTCGATTCAATTCCTAGTCAATTCGGTCGTCATCGTGGCAGCAGCATTCTCAAAGGCCAATGCAAATAACCAATAAACAATGGGTACAGTATCCATAGAAGGAGGTGGGGCGAGGAGGCGTTACATTTGCATATCGTACAGGTATATCGAAATCACAATTAACAAAAATCATTTATCCAATGGTCCCTGGGCATTATTGAGGGGTCCACTATTGAAGAAGGGCACTACTGGAGGAGGATATAAGGTAAATGGCAGTTTGTAGCCCAAAACAAGATTTTGTAAAACTTTTAGGATTTAAAATCCCAAAAGGTCATGTTTAGCCACTGGCGGATCCAGGATTTTCCGACAGGGAGAAGGGGCAAGGTCAAAAAGACGTGCTAAACAGTTTAGCATGTCTTTTCCTGACAAGTCTAATGATACGGCGCCACAGGCCAAATGTGTGCAATTTTTTCAATGAATCCGCTCGAGTCTCTGGAAAATGAACTGGGCTTTGGTTGGGGGGGGGACGTCTTTCTCGAGAAAGGAGGGGGTCTCGTTTTTACTGTGAAGAGAGAAGTAAGTGACTGACGGTCATGTGTTCCGGTAGTTCATCGAGTTGGCCTTCGGTGCGCTCGCAGAAGAGGCAGACGACCGCGACGTGCACGCTGTCGTACGCGTTGTCAAACAGCCACTCAGCCCAAGAATCCCTGTAACCACGAGTGCGTGCGTGCCAGTGCGTGCGTGCGTGTGGCGCGTAAGGGTGCGTGCGTGAGTGCAAGTGCGTGCGTGCATGCCTGCCAGGTAGATGGCTACGTTCCTCGGAGCCGAAGTGGGACCGCAGACGGTCAAGGGCGAGCTGGTGAGGGGGGGGGGTGGGAGTCGGTCGCAGCTGTCGAGTCGCCACCCCGACACGCCAGGGTGCGGAGCCCGGATAGCTGGTCATTGGGTCACCAGGGTCAACGTTACCACATTGACGACGACGACGACGACTGCGGGGCTGTTGCCAGCCTTGGACCGCAGGTTTTACAGGGATGCGCCTGGTCCCACTCGCAGCAACCCTCCTCCTTTCTCATTTCGGGATTGGGACCAGGCAATGGGGGAGTTTGTGCTCCGTGCGTGCGTGCCTGCGATTAGAATGGCCTCGCTCGATACCGACTAACCTTTCATTGGAAACTGTTTTGGTCAAAACGACACCTCTCCCCAACAGAGATGATCAGTGCGCGGCGCGCACATCCACCATCCACCCACACCCCCTCCCGTCCGGCTTCCAACACTAGTACAACACAGGGCTACACGACACAGAGTTTGTTGGGTTAGAGTTAAACGGCACTAGGCGGAAGGATTACTTTGCAGCGCAACGCCTCACGCTTTCTACGCAGAGAGCAACGTTCCCTGTCAATAGCCGCCAACAGTAAAACAGAAAACATGTTTCAAGCAAATTTGATAAACCGTTCGACACTTCCCACAAAAGTTGGTTTCGTGCGACTTGCACAAGCTGCGTGAGTGTATGTAGTGATAGGCGGCAATTAAAAAAAAATTATTAAAGAAAATTTCTTTATTAATGAAAAAATGAGGTCCCATTTTTCCTATTAAAAAATTATTAATTTAATAAAAAAACTTAAGCTCTCATTTTTCTTAAATATTGACTGTTTTTCTGTACAAATACAACAGAAAAGTAATAATTTCGGCGCTCTTAGACGTTTCTGTTGAATGTTTGTGCTTGTTTTGAGTGCCTGGCAACCAGATATAGCTCCTGGAGCTTCACGAAGATGAAAACTTTGTAAGAAATGGTAAAATATATCGCTGCCTGTATGTGAAAATTCACTTCTGTACCATTTTTTACTGAATTAATTTGATTTATTGTCCTTATAGCTGCTCCTTAGACAGAAATCAAACAAAAACTTGCACATTTCGATACAAGTACGGACTTGCTCCTAATACTGTGTGCGTGCATGCGTGCGTTCGTGCTTGCGTCCGTGCGCGCGCGCGCGTGCGTGCATGCGTGCGTGCGCGTGGTTCACCCCAAACAATGAAGCAGCGATTGATAGAGGAAGTTTGGAGACGTTGTGCAGTGGACATAGGCGTCACACGTAATGCTGGCTACCACTAGTATGCACTACCGTAAACCTCCTAATAGGCTCTGATGGCTAATTGTTTCTTTCAGGTGAGAGGAAGGAGCAAATGTAGGTGGATGGAGCCAATTACGTGCGCACACTCGCATACTCACACACACACCTATACATACATGGTATACACCCGTACATACATGGTATAGGGCATAGTCGTACTGCATGTTAATGCTAAAGTACAGGGTTTTTTTATTCGAGTGCCACATTTTAATTTTAAATAACTCTGGCAAACGACAAGATATAGAATAGTGAGAATCCGTTTTGAAACCCGCGAGTTACACTCGATTGCATCTTAAGCCATTTTACGATCATTTTTGTTTTGCTGTGTGAGGAATGATTGCTTGAACTCGAGCAAACATCGCAAACTCGGCATGCAATGATAAGTACCGATACAGGGCATTCCAAAGTGGTATGGGAAAGCGTGGTTGCCCGAAAAATTGCTAATCGAGTAGCAGAGAGATGCAAGCAACATAAAGCACAAGCCAGGAATGGACAGTGCCATGCAGCAAACTCAAACGAGTGCCACACACTGGTTTCAAAACGGATTCACATGGGGCCAGTTGTCAACAAAACCTTAGAGTGTTGCGTACCTACAGTTGAAATCTCAAGTCAATACCTTGTCGTTTGCCCGAGTTATTCAAATTTAAAATGTGGCACTCAAAAGAAAAAACCCTGCATTCAACCAAAAAAAATCGTTTTGCGGGCGCCGATATGTCCTGCCCGCATACCGTAAACCCAATAATAAGCCCCCCCCCCATAATTATACCTTGTTCTACTGCCTAGAACACAAAAAAGATCAAATGAAGCGATGCGAAATCGATAAAAGTGCCAAGAGTCGTCATTGGACAACAGTGCGTTCTCTATTCCACCCAAGCGTTATACCGACACCTTCCAAACCGTGAGGTGCGTGAGAAGCGTACGATTCGCGGTAAAGAAACAAAATAGCGAAAGTGACAGACATACGGACAGATATCGAACGTACAAATACGAGCATATCTGCAAGCCTGAAGGGGGGGGGGGTCTGCCTCTTAGAAAACCGCCCAGTATTTAGCGATCGATGCAGAAAGCTCAGTAAATTCAACAATTCGTATCAAATCTCACAGATGTCTGAGTGAGGGGTCTCAGAAAAAAATGATGACTCCATCTCAACCACGCCCCCCGCCAATATTGTCTTTTCTGGTACCGTTTTGATGAAAACGGAACCTCTTTTACCCAATCAGGGACAACACTCTGCTACACGCCCCCGGTTCCCTGGGCCAGCCCTCCCCTAGGCGCCCCATCGCATGGTTAGTGGGTGGTTGGAGGTACGGTAAATGCTCCAATAGTGCCCAGGGTAGGCGAAGATTGACACAATAGTAGACCCCGGGTACTATGTTGGAGAATTCATGCCCGCTGAGTCACGCACGCACGCGCCTACAAAAGCGAGACGCACGCATCAAACTGTATCACACGTACAGCCTTGACTAGGATAGAGCTCCTTCTTTGTAGTAGGTATCACACGAGAAACCGTCAAAAGCCGCGCGGAATGCCCACCATAGAAACGTTAAAAGAAGCGCGGACGTACACACTGACACGCACGCACGCACGCACTGACGATAGTGTGAGGATGTGCGTCGCGCGCGGGAAAAGAAGCGGTGAGCTCTGGGGGTATCATTTTGATAGCAGCACTGAATGATCAATGTAATCGAAAGGAAAGCATGAAACTCGCGCAAGGGCGGAACGCAGTGATACGCACAACGTTGAAACGTACGCATGAAAACACCCAGCAATGGAATGAATGGGCAACCCTGCACGCGCAAAGGTTTTCTAACCTACACAGCAGTGGCGCAATTCCTGAGATTCATATCAGCACTACATACCTATATTGGAAAATTTAAAAAAAGGAGTTGAGGAGTTGTCGAAATCAAGTTGCAGGAATTGCGCCACATACCCAGCAAACAAAAAAGAAACAAACCGACACAAGTCATGATGACTAGAAATGCGATTACAAATGACCAGACCGTAAAGCCTCCAATAGTGCAGCCAGAAGGGTTGAAACAATAGATAGTACCCCTGAGGCACTACTGGAGGATTTACTGTATTTGTATAGTATAACACACAGTCCAGTGATGATAACACACAACCTTAGAAAGAAAGGGTTGACTAGGCATCACATTGAAACCGCCAGTTTTGTAAACTCTGTCATGGGAACACGAATAAAGCCTATTTTTTTCTATCAAATGTTTTTTTTTTATGTAAATTCCTTGAATTAAAGCGAGTCGAGCGTGATTCGCTTGACCTTCGGAGTGTCTTCTGGAATGATCTCCACGCCACGGGGGTAGTCCAGCTAAACCGGTTTGGTTTCAGGTTTACGTTCAGGTTAAGATTCAGTTTTGTTTGGGCAAAATCATACTACATACGGCACATGGACCCAAAACAACAATGTTAGCCACTGTGGGAAGATCAAAAGAGCTGCTGTGTATGCATATATTTTGCCAGACACCAAACCAAATTGGGGTGAAAATGTTATAAGAGATGCTATAATAAGACCGCTGAACGTGCGCAAAACCAATCCGTCGGGTCGGGAGTCAACTGGTACTATAAACTTACACACACGACTTTGTTTTTACCTTTTTGTGTTGATTGACGTGCGCCCTCTTTTGTGACCCTAGGATGCCGACATTAATGTGGAAGGGGGGGGGGCAACCCGGTACACACAACTTGGAGACAGCTCTTACCCCACCCCCCCCCCCCCCCCCGCGCGCCCCCCCCCCGCCCCCCCAAACTGCCCGCATAGGGTGGAAACAGGGGGGGGGGCGACAAAAACCGCACACCACAGGGTCAAACGCAGTCATGCCCCCGGGCTCCCGGTTAGACGTGTGTGTGTCCCAGAGCGCACCTGAAATTTGTCGGCGGCGTCGTGGAAGACGTTGTCGTTCTCGTCGGCGGCCCCTCCCTCCGCCTCCTCCGCCAGAAAGTACTCAAAGGCCCACAGCAAATTGTCGTTCTCGTACACGGGCTCCAGGAAGCTGCAAGCGAGTCAATTCATCAATATTTATAGAATTATCCCAAACAATGTGCAAAGTCTCAAAAGTTTGCAGTGTCGTAGGTGCGTGCGTGCGTGCGTGGCGGTGCGTGCGTGCGGGCGTGCGTGCTGGTGCGTGCGTGCGTGCCGGTGCGCGCGTGCTGGTGCGCGCGTGCTGGTGCGTGCGTGCAAGTGCGTGCGTGCGTGCCCGTGCGTGCTGGTGCGTGTCCGTGTGTCCGTGCGTGCTGGTGCGTGTCCGTGCGTGCAAGTGCGTGCGTGCGTGCATGCGTGCGTGCGTGGCGCGGTGCGTGCGTGCGTGCCAGTGCGTGCGTGCCAATGCGGCGTGCACATACCTCTCGTGTCTCCACTTGTCCCTTTTGTCCAAGAGACCAGCCAGATGGGCGCTGTTCTCGCAGTAGTGCTCGCGCACCCCCTCCAGACTGTCGAATTCCGCCTCGCACGCGCAGCACACGCCGTCAAAGGACTAAAATCGGACTAGGGGAGGGTTGCAATGGGGGGGGGGGGGCTAAGGAGATGCAAGCGGACCCCCACCGGAAATTCTCGTGAGAGGACACAGAAGATGCCCCCCCCCGGGGTGAGGGCACGAAACCGCTGCCGTCTCAGCGCTAACAAACTTGTTTTACTCGACTTTACTTGGACACGTCGAACATAACTGCAGAAATTTATTGAGTGCCAATGCTCAAGCTAAGATGAGAATCAATTTTGGACGTGGACGAGAACAACCAACATTTACACACTTTTATCGCTTTAGACAGCGTGAAAATCAGTTGGGAAAATTCTGGGGGAGGTTTGAGAGGGGGCGGGGGTTGGAAAAATAGTAGGTTGAGGGGTAACTCCCCAGTTGCAGGCTATGTGTTCCACCCCAAGGTACCGTACCACTTCCACGCAGCAATGCCCTGGGTTAGGTACTACAGTTTCTGATTGCATGCGTCTGCATATTCAATGGGACACCAAAGATGATATACCGTAAATCCCCCAATGAACGCCCTGGGCGTTCATTTTTCAACCCACCCTCTACACTGGGCGTTCATTGGAGGGGGCGTTCATGGTAGGGAGAGGCCTTCATTGGAGGGGGGCCTTCTTTGGAGGATTTGCAGCAGTCAAGAGCCGAAGCAAAAAGGCACGCACGAGACTGCGAACGTAGTTGATGAGTTGTGCGCGCTCGTAGAAGCCAAAGGATTTCTCCTTGACGATTCGCGACAGGTCGAACGCGTGCGTCGTCTGCAATACCGTAGTCTTTGTACCGTAGTGTCGGTGGCAGTGGGGGCGAGCGCAGGCAACGATAGGAAGAAAATTCGATTGAGCGCGCAAGACTAGCTCGAAAATCCAACTACACACACACCACACACACACACACACACAGTAGAGATGGCTTTTGAAAAAAAATCGACCTTTTTTAAAGTTTTTCAATTAAAAAATTCTTTTCAAAAATTAAAGGAAGGTTCAGACGATGACGACTGCCATAGCTTGCTTTACACCCACAGGTGCACTACATTGTACAATGGTAGGTACAATGTACAACATGTATACCACACAGGTAACGTGGTGACTATACTAGTACCTATGTCCACATTCAATGCTAAATGCACCAAAGGGCCAATTAGCACTGTATCGGACCCAATCTTGAAGGGAAGACGAAAACTGGTGAAAAACAAAAGGGAAAACGCAAAAGAATAGTGACAAAAACCGAAAAATTTCACTTTTTTATTAAAATAATATTAGAGGTCCCATTTTTTATTGAAATTTTTTTTAATAAAAAACATATTTTCAAAACTGAAAGCATCTCTAACACCATCATCCATCAATCTAAACCATCATCCATCAGTGGAGTGAAGTTGAGCAAACATGTACATGGCTGAAACGGAACAACTGACACACGCGCTACTTACCAAGGCTGATTGAAGCATTTCTATTGAGCCACTGCGCCACACACACTCTCTAATGAACGTTGCACTTCGCACATATAATGGTATCTGGTATTCAATTCCTAGTTGTAACTGGGTAGGGTGTAGGTAGGGTTCACCCCCCCCCCCCTCAGCTTCGGTCAATCCTGGACGAAAAGTAGGACCACCCCCCCCCCCCAGCTTTAGTCAATCCTGCACTGACTGCAGGTTACCCCAATGGCTGAATTGTGTTTCTCATACTTTCCAAGGTGTTTTTCAGGCCTGTGAGCAGCATTTATTGTCCAAATGTCAAAAATTTCGCCTGCGGCGCTGTATTTTACACACCTACAGACCATTCTGGAGTCTTTTGGGCGCGTTTTCGGCCAAAAAGTCACCAAATTTTGCCTGCGGCGCTGTTTTTTTGCTCCAACTGACCATTTTAGAGTCACTGAAGCGCGTTTTTGGCCAACAATTTACAAATTTTTGCCTGCGGTGCTGGGTTTTCAGCATTCACGAAGCATTTTCTAGGTCATTATTGAGGCTGGAAAAAGAGAAATTGTATCAGATTTGGCCGTGCAGGTCACCCCCAGCGACTTTTGAAAAATCCCAGATTCACCCCCCCCCCCCCCTCAGCTTCGATGGCCAGTTACACCTCTGCCACACACCAGCGTTTGACCCATTTTCCATAGGTGGGCTCAGGGAGGGTCTAGGGAGGGTTCACCCTCCCCCTGGCCAAGGCCATCCCGCTTTTTTGCGGAAGAGAGGCCCCCTGGCCATCGCCATCCCAGATAAGTTGCAGGAAACCCTCTCTCATTATTGAAAGAAATAGGTAAATATGCGTATTTTTGTGTCCTTTTTCAGTGTAGCGTGACCCAAAAGCGCTTAAAAAGTGCTATGTAGGTGTTGTTTTGACACATTTTGGACCAAAAAGGACCTATTTGCGCGCTATTTTGGTGCGAAATCTTCCATTTCGACCCCCCCTCCAAAATTTCCGATCCTGGCAGGATGGCGGGAGGGCGCTATCGTATTTGAGGGGTCCTTTCAGATTTTAGGGGTCCGGTATTATTTTAGGGGTCCGATAGGAAAAGTGGGGTCCAATGGGTTTAGGGGTCCTATGGAAGGATCGGCAACACTGTGCCATTATTTTAGGGGTCCCAACGGATTTGGGGGGTCCAATGAGCAAATGACGCCACACGCTTTGTTTTGACGCCACAACGCTTCAACACCACTGATAGACTACTGTATGCATTTGTTCCACTGTCGCTAGTTCAGTTCACCACATAATGAAATGGCACAGACATAGTGAGGTGTCGTATATAGCGCTAACCAAGCGTGCATTGCTTCATACTAATACTTGTGGACCCATATGCACAGTCATCTACAGCCTGTCTATGTGCTGTTTACTAGGTAATTCTAGACAAAAAGGCGTGTACAGCATATGGGCCCTGATTCTCTATGAACTACAAAGGGAAAACCATAATGGACGAAGTATCAAGTTTGTATACTGGTGGGAGACAAATCGTCAACTTTCTAATTGCTAACGGTGCTTGCTTATGCGAATTTCATTGTAGCAGTGCTGCTGATCGTTCTGATGTGCACTTCAGTTGCAGCAGTGCAGGAAAAAGGCAACCATCAGCACTGCTCCAGTGCTCATTCGGTGCCCTAGGAATGTGAGGGGTTTACTTGTGTTAAAAAAACGCTTTCTCTTACCGCGATTCTTGTCAGTGGGAACGTTGCACCTTGTCTCTGAGCACCAGGAGCAGTGTGGCACGCCTCCCGAATCGAGACACGCTTTGTTGTGGGCGTTGCAGACGGCCCTTGTGAGCTTGTCGCAGCCCACGGTTTTCTTGGGCAGAAAAGACACGCCTAAAGAATATTGGGAATGCCTTTTTGTATTTCGCGGTAGTCAGTGCATTTATTATACCTTGGCACGTGTGAATGAAGCACTGCTGTCCAGAGCAGGCTGGGCCGCGGCTACTGCCGCAAGTGACATTCTTCTGGGTGGTACAGGACATGTGCACGAGAGCGGCCGCAAGGACAACGATTCCAATTTTCATTGTAGTAATGGGTAGGTAAACTGGCGTCTTCTCGCAAGGCTAAGCGCAGGTAAAGTGGCGTCTGCAAGCCCGGCTGTTGCAAAGGGGCAGCGCAATATTATGCAGACTCATTATGCACGTGCATTCATGTCAGTCGCCCGGCCTCTTCTCTGCGTGCTTTCTTTGTGCTATGTCTTCCTTTGCGCACATACCGACACTGCACAGTGGTAGGCGAGCAGCCTGCGCAGCTCAGGGCGGTCCTGCTCTTTGAAGACGCGCTTACGTTCCATATTACTATTGACGTTGACACTATCGTTTGGGTGCGCGTTCATGTGCGCGTTCACGTGCGCACATCGTGCGTGCTGTGCGGCCGCTTGGTGTGTGAGACGGACGGACGGACGGAACGAACAACCCGCCCAGCCGTCGTTCGTCGTCTCGTCGCAGCCAGCCTACCAACGCTTCGAGTAAAGCAGCAGCAGAGCAGCGAGCAGGCAGCAACCTGCGACAGCGCTCGCCCAACCAACCCATACCGCCTCTACCCTCTAGAGGTGAACAGGGGAACACAGACGCTATGGGAGAGAGAATGTATGAGCAGCACGCGAGCTACTGGAGCGCGACTGGAGGAAGCGGGAGAGAGCGGGCGGCGGGCGAGACAGCAGACAGCCAGCCTGAGTAAGTACCTTGCCTGCCGCCATTAGGTTAAAGAAACTGGAAACCAGACTGTCACAGACTGACACGCTCTGGCAGATGCGCAGAACAAACGCTCAACAAAACGCAGTTCCTTTGAAATGAAGTTTGTTCTTGTGGTGTTGACGTTGCTTGTTATACTTCAGCAATGCACTTGTGGACGGCAATCGATGTAAGTATTAAAATACTATTGCACAACACACGCGCTTGTGACAGACAAAACCAGCAAGGCCAGCGAGTTTGTCAAGGTGAAGCTACACTGATAAAAGATCAAGGACGCAACAGGCCAGAAGGATATGTGGTACACACATGCACACGTACCAGTATATGTGTGTGTAACCATGTTAGGTCTGCAACAAAAGTATAGACATTTTCAGTGGCGATGCAATCCATGCAGGACCGAAAGACACATAACCAAAGTTAGTGTACGGAAAGACAGCTTTTTCACACACTCACACCTCAGCTTGAAAAGCATCTTCCATCTGATGTATTTATGGTCAATGAATCCAACTGGAGATCTTGAATTTATTAAAAGGGAAACTGGGATAAAGGAGTCTAACACAATTGTGGATTGGTATAATTCTGCGCGTTTCATCATGCAGTGGCAAACAGGCAAATGCATACAGTAGTCTATCAGTGGCGTTGTGGTGTTGAAGCGTTGTGGCGTCAAAACAAAGCGTGTGGCGTCATTTGCTCATTGGACCCCCCAAATCCGTTGGGACCCCTAAAATAATGGCACAGTGTTGCCGATCCTTCCATAGGACCCCTAAACCCATTGGACCCCACTTTTCCTATCGGACCCCTAAAATAATACCGGACCCCTAAAATCTGAAAGGACCCCTCAAATACGATAGCGCCGGCGGGAGACCCTCCCCCCTCGATACCCCCAGCCACCCCCCCCCCCCTGGCTTTTGACCCAATCTACAGTCTACACCTATGTTTTACATCTAACCTGCGCAGTCGCAGGGTCGGAGCAGCGAATTGATCGAGCCCTCACTCTCACTCCCGTAACAAACCCGGCAGAATGAAGCGTTTTCTGTTTGCATTTGTTTGCACTATAAGGCAAATAAGGCTTTAGCCAACTTATGCATCCACATCCACATCCGCATCCACATCCGATTCGGTTCCGGCGCACGCATGCCACCATCTTCGCAATAGCCGAAAGGGGGCAAAAGGGTAGCAAAGTTGTGTTAGCGGCCTGAGCAAGCCTAAGCAAGGCCTAAGCCTAACCAAGGCGCAAGACTAAGCCTAGCCAAGGCTCAAGACTAAGCCTAAAGAAGGCGCAAGCCTAAGCGCAGGCAATGCCTGAGCCGAGCCTTAGCTGGCAGCTGGCAGCTGGCAGCTGTGGCAGCCATAACGCTCGACATCAACAACTCCAACGCCAACGCGTCGGCTGGCAGCTTTGTCGGCAACACCGTCAGGCGCTGGCTTTACCTCTGTGATTGATTCGGAAAGTTGTTGGAGAGTCACATGTAACTGGTAAATACACTAATGGCTTTCGACTCGCAGCCTGTACACAATGACGACTACGGCTTGCGAAATGTGTTGGCACGCCACGAATGGAACACGTCAGTTGGCAGTCGGCTCATGATGGATGGATTCGTCGGCCGCGGAAACCGAGTTGTGCTTGGCGTCGGCGTTGAAGAAGT
This sequence comes from Paralinhomoeus sp. GSCO2_6, assembly GCA_030248085.1. Lineage (NCBI taxonomy): Eukaryota > Metazoa > Nematoda > Chromadorea > Monhysterida > Linhomoeidae > Paralinhomoeus > Paralinhomoeus sp. GSCO2_6. The sequence goes on from JASAMY010002000.1 coordinate 114,516, forward strand.
GAGTCCCTAGAGCAGAGTCGACACTGTACAGTCGAACTGTTTTTTGCGGATGTGAGACCCGGAATTCGCTGTCAGCTGACTCGCTTCTGCATCGACGACACCGACTTGATGTAGCTCAGCGAACTCGACAAGCTCTGACGATGACCGACGTTGACCAACACTGCTTCGGTTCCACTGTTCGGTCTTTAGGTGACCGCTGATATGCTGGAAGCGGCAGCTTCGACAGTGCACGACGGGGGCTGTTTGGGGCGGGGCGGGCTTGGATTGCAGCTTTGAAGCTCAGCAGGCGGGGACGGCGGCCTGTCGAAGAAGCGTCGAGCAAAAATGCCGAAACAAAAGAAAGCTTTGCCATCCGACAACAGGGAATCGCGGGCACTGCCGGACGCCTAGCAGATGCTGAAAACTTTCTGGCGACTGTGGAATCCGCCCTTCCCAGGAGCCAGAAATTGTATCCTGAAAGGGATCATCAGTACGGTTTGGCGGGCGAGCCCAGTGCCTTGGCAAACACGTACACAAAGCCATCGTCCACGGCGAACTGATCAATCGAAACGGGCCTTTTGACAGTTCCGACTGACACTGAGCGATGAAGAACAAGAAGAGACACCCGTCGAAATGTCTCCCGACTAGCTAAAGCGGCAACAAACACCTTCAACTGTTGCAGGTGGACATGAAAAAAATGGGCTTGTGCTGGGCGCTAAGCCTACACAAGGCCTAAGCCCAAGCTTAAGCTGAGCCTAAACAAGCCTAAGCAACGTTTCTTATTCTATTTTCCTTTTTACCCCTTTCGGTATAAGCCACACAGGGATAGCAAGCTGTAAATGGTGGCACACGTGTACCAGAACCAAATCGGATGTGGATGTGGATTCGGATGTGGATGCATAAGTTGGCTAAAGCCCAAAATAAACCGTGTCGTAACGTTGTCCTAATATGCAAATATCTAACATAAGAATTACGGTAGAAAATGAGAAAAACGGTAGCAAAAATGAGAAAAACGGTACGCGCGAAATTTAGTTTTTTGTTTTCTTCGTGTGCGCGCGTTTGTTTTCTTTGTTTAGAAATGGGGTGGAAACCATGTGTGAAAAGCAAAAGCCAAGTTTGGTTGCGGCCAGACGTTCAGCACTTGCTCGACTCACTTCGAGACAGGAGCTCGACTGCAACTATAACTTTGACTTTGGAACGGATCTTTGTCAGTTGCCTGCACAAATACGATCAGTTCTCTTAGTCGGACGACACCAGTGGGTTACATTTAGCATCTGTCGGGCCACCGAGTTAGGCCTGCCACCATTTATCGGCGTCTCCGCGATCCGCCGGTTGGCCGTCGACGTACCAGTCGGCCTAGCAACACGTCGGTGCACGCCTGCAGCGTCGACGGCTTCTCGTCAACGGTCACTGGGCGCGTCGCGTCGACAGCGTCGTCTGGGCGCGCCGCAGCAGCGAGCGTCGCCGCTGCCCTGCCAGTTATCGGTCTTCGGCTCGTCAGCAGCGTCCCGCCCTCCGTCGGCAGCGAGCGTCTTCGTTCGCCGGTGCCGTCTGTCCCCTGTCGTCTGGCGCGACTCTTCCCGACGACTCTGTCGTCAGGCTCGACAAGCACCCCCGACGCGCCACCCGGCCTAGCAACGTATTGGTGCGGCTGCGCGTCGATGGCGGCTCGTCGACAGCATCCCGTTCTCCGTCAGCAGCGAGCGTTGTCGCTGCCGTCTGTCCTCCGTCTTCCGCCGAGACTGTGCCGTCCGACAAGGACTGCCGACGCGTGGAGCAGGCAATGAGCGTGTCGACGCGGCCGTGCGTCGATGTCTGCTCGTCGTCAACTTCCTCCAGGCGCGCCGTGTCGACGCTGGCACTGCTTCCTCTCGCGAACGACGACGACGACTTGCATTGCAGAGACGACCGTTCTTGTCCAGTAAAGGTCACGCGTCATCGTCGTCTCTGCTGCTGAACAAAACGCTGAAAACGAGAATTATCTCGGTCTTCGAAGACGGGGGTTACGGAAGCTATATTAAGGAAAAATTTGCAGGTGGCTGCAAAAAAAGACGAATATGTGACGCTCTTGTGTTGAAGTCCAGTTTGAAAAGGAGTGGTATTAAGGCATTCCCCACTGATTTCTAGCCACTTTTGCATTGCAGCTGATCAACACCACTTTGAACAAACCATGTATAAAATCCGAACCAAGCACAGCAACAAGTCACATATTCGGCGATTTTTGTGTTCGCTTGCAATGGAAGGAAATGTGCAGCGAAAATTGCGGCAACTGGAACTGACTGACATTTACATAGATTGAGTGTGAGACATTAGCACGTGCCCCATGGAACCCCATGCACACGCACGTACGCATGCACGCACCGTGACGCACGCACTTGCGTACGAACGCACGCACATACGCAGGCACGTACGCGTGCACGGACACACGCACGCACGCACGCACGCATGCACGCACGCACGCACGCAGCACTCATGCAAGCATTAGGGCACTACACAAATGTTATACGAATAGTTCATCATTGGGTGGAATGCTGGAAGGAAATGGAGCAGGATTGTAGTATGTATGTATATGTGCCTCTAGCCTACACATCGACATCACCAACTGTACATCATCAACAACTGACATTGCAAAAATTTTAGCAGGGACCAATTGATTCTGCAGGAACTTTAGCTGTGTCAGGTCCATGGAAATGGGCAATGACAACGTCTGAGAGAGGTGAGATATGAGTTGATGTACGTTTGCAGCGTTTTGGCTTGGCTGAGTGAGATGGCTCGCACAAAAATCGCCGAATATGTGACTTGTTGCTGTGCTTGGTTCGGATTTTATACATGGTTTGTTCAAAGTGGAGTTGATCAGCTGCAATGCAAAAGTGGCTAGAAATCAGTGGGGAATGCCTTAATACCACTCCTTTTCAAACTGGACTTCAACACAAGAGCGTCACATATTCGTCTTTTTTTGCAGCCACCTGCAAATTTTCCTTAATACAGTGTTTTTTCGAAAGATGAGGAGGTTTCTGTAATTCAATGCACGCAAGCATGCACGCACGAACGTACGCTCGCATGCTCGCACGCACGCTTGCACGCACGCACGCACGCACGCACGCACGCACGCACGCACGCACGCACATATGCACACACACGTTCACTGACGTAGGTTCACACACAATGTACCTGTGACTGAATCGAACAAGGCAAAATTGAAGTAAGGCAAAGTGCCAACAGCCTAGCAGACATACATGCGTGCATGCGCATGCAGTTGTGCTATATTGCTGAGTCGGAGCATAGTGATGTAAAGTATTGAAATGATCACCATGACTAGGCGGTCAACTTTTGTGTTTTTGCCAAAGCGATCGGACCGACCCACATCAAGTTTCTTACTTTCTTGCGAAGCAGCCCATTTGTTGGTGTGCGTGCGTGCGTGCACATCTGTAGTGCCATATTGGTTCGTCGGAGCATAGCGGTGTAAAGAATTAAAATGATCTGCAGGTGCAGGCGGTCAACGTTTGTGTTTTGGCCAAAGTGATCCCACCTACCCATATCGATATTTATCGATTATCCCGGAAGTGAAAATATTTTGGTGCGTTGGATCGTGTTGACTTCAAGGAATGAAATGTTCTACATCGAAGAGCGATCAACTTTATTATTGATGTTAATGCCCTCCGACGTAACCACACCAAAATATCGCCATTTTTCGTTTTCGGTATAATGGGGAGAGGCATTTTGGTGCGTTCAATTTGGTCCAATTGTCAAAAGGGGTCTATTCCAGGTCATGCCGAACAACTTTTTCCTTTATAGCAAAGCTCTGTGATAAGCCGAAAGCCGCAAAATTGGAACATTTTTAGAACTATTGACCCCTTACAGTAAAGCAAGGAAACGCGTTATGGCGCATTCGATGCCCCAGAAGAAGGCGGTTCATTTGCGCCATAACGCGCCAAAATCCGTTCAGGCAATCAAAAGTTATAGGCGATCGAAAATTCAAAAACCCGCATTGAGAAGTGGTCACATATTAGGGTTGTACGCTGACGCGTACACCCTGATACGTTCCACGGTGCCCAACGTTCCCCAGACCCACGTCTACAGAAGACAACGGCACACTTAGAAACACAAAAGCATGTATTTAGACAACCAGACAGGTCCCTGTATCAAAAAATATTTAAAAAATTTAATTAAGTAAGATTCTTTTACTAATTTACTAAAAAAAGGGCTTCAATTTTTTTTACCCATCACTATTCGTATGCGACAGCTCCCGTTCAACTAAAAAGAAATTGTTTTGCGGTTCGCCGATATGTCCTGCCCGCATACCGTAAACCCAATAATAAGCCCCGCCCCCCATATTTATACCCCGCCCCCCATATTTATACCCCTGCCTAGAACACAGAAAAGATCGAATGAAACGATGCGAAATCGACAAGAGTGCCAAGAGACGTCATTGGACAACAGTGCGTTCTCTATTCCACCCAAGCGTTATACCGACACCTTCCAAACCGCGAGGTGCATGCGTAAGAGGCGTACGATTCGTAGTAAAGAAACGAAACAGAGAAAGTGACAGACATACGGACAGCTAGCGAACATACAAATACGAGCATATCTGCAAGCCTGAAAGGGGAGGGGGGGGGGGGGGTTTCTGTCTCTCAGAAAACCGCACAGTATATAGCGATTGATGCAGAAAGCTAAGTAAATTCAACAATTCGTATCAAATCTCACAGATGTCTGGGTGGGAGATCTCAGAAAAAAATGCGGACTCCATCTCAACCACGCCCCTCCCCCAAATATTGATTTTCACGTACCGTTTTGATGAAAACGGAACCTCTTTTTGCCAATCAGGGACAACACTCTGCTACAGGCCCCCGGTTCCCTGGGCCAGCCCTCCCCTACACGCCCCGTCTCTGCGGGTACGCATGGTTAGTGGGTGGTTGGAGGTACGGTGAATTCTCCAATAGTGTCTAGGGTAGGCGAAGATTGACACAATAGTAGACCCTGGGTACTATATTGGAGAATTCATGCCCGCTGAGTCACGCACGCACGCGCCTACAAAAGCGAGACGCATCAAACTGTATCACACCACACGTACCGCCTTGACTAGGATAGAGCTCCTTCTTTGTAGTAGGTATCACACGAGAAACCGTCAAAAGCCGCGCGGAATGCCCACCATAGAAACGGTAAAAAGAAACGCGGACGTACACACTGACACGTACGCACGCACGCACGCACTGACGATAGCGTGAGGATGTGGGTCGCGCGCGGGAAAAACAGCAGTGAGCTCTGGGGGTATCATTTTGATAGCAGCACTGAACGATCAATGTAATCGAAAGGAAAGCAAGAAACTCGCGCAAGGGCGGAACGCAGTGCTACGCGCAACGTTGAAACGTGCGCATGAAAACACCCAGCAATGGAATGAATGGGCAACCCTGCACGCGCAAAGGTTTTCTAACCTACACAGCAGTGGCGCAATTCCTGAGATATCAGCACTACATACCGTCAGAAGCCGCGCGGAATGCCCACCACACTCAAGAAGCCTTCTTCGCGCGCTCCTTGCTGCTGTAGACGTAGATGCGGTTAGCCTTCATCAGTCGAAAGAGAATTCTGAAGGCGTATATGCTGCAGACGCACATAGAGAGGTAACAGGCCATGGTCATCAGTGGCAGCCTAAATGAGGGCTCTCTGAGATTCATTTTTAGTTGCTTATCTTGGGTCAGCAACAGACCCAATGCAAGGGCAGCGTGCATGGCGTAGTGGTAGAGAATCGGCCTCTTGCGCGCACGCTTCTGGGCATACATAGGTGTATGTAACTGGGTAGTGTGTAGGTACAGTCTATACGCCACCCGCCCCCCCCCCCAGCTTCGGTCAATCCCGCACGAAAAGTAGGACCACCCCCCAGCTTTGGTGAGAAAGTGAAACTGCTCTCATTGCAGGTACGCCACATGGCTGAATGTGTTTCTCAAACTTCCCAAGGTGTTTTTTCAGAGCTATTCGCAGTATTTATTGTCAAAATATGAAAAATTTCGCCTGCGGCGCTGTATTTTATGTACTTGCACCATTTTGGAGTGTTTTGAGCGCGTTTTGGGCCAAAATTCACCAAATTTTGTGTTTTTCAGCATACACGAAGCATTTTTAGGCCATTATTGAGGCTGAAAACGAGAAATTGTATCAAATTTGGCAGTGCAGGTCACCCCCATCCCTAATGAAAAATCCCAGATTCACCCCCCCCCCCGCTTCGACGGTCAGTTACACCTATGGTTCTGGGTTCGATGCTTAATGGATCCACTAGATCGCGAAATTCCCATTCAAAGGCGGCTCTTTTGGCATTGTTGGTCTAAGGCGTTGATTCCCAACCACAAGGTGCGGAGTCCAATCCTCAGCATGGCAAGACTGCCAAAAAACAGTAACCCACAGTGTTGCACAATTAAAAAAAAAAATATTTTTTATTAAAAGTTGGATCCTTTTTAATTAATAAAGAAAATTTCTTTGTTTTGGGTAAAATATAGCTAGCTTCTGAGTGGCAAAAGGTAGTTTGTTTAAATGGTGTTTAGATGGTACAATTAGTAGTTATTCATGCATAAACTTGCTTATTAGCACCAAAACCAAGCTCTTTTTGGGGTTCCCAACATAGTGCAATACCATACATGACCATTTTGAGGAAGTGGCTTTGTCACCATTTGGCTTAAACGTTGATAAATACGCTTCTAAAGGCTTTAGGGAAGCACCATTAGTTGTGTTTGACACTCTGATAGGCTAAAAGTATCTTATAGTACAGGTATTTGGCACCAATGATGGCTCCTAAGTCAATTAAAAAAATACATATTTCCTATCTTTTTAATTAAAAAAAATTTTTTTTTAAGCAAGCCTGGTACTATAAGATACTTTTAGCCTATTAGAGTGTCAAACACAACTAATAGTGCTTCCCTAAAGCCTTTAGAAGCGTATTAACATTTTTGTCAAATGGTGACAAAGCTGCTTCTTCTAAATGGTCATGCATGGTATTGTACTATGTTGGGAACCTGTTGGGAAACCCAAAAAGAGCTTGGTTTTGATGCTAATAAGCAAGTTTATGCATAAATAACTACTAATTGTGCCATCTAAACACCATTTAAACAACTTTCTGCCACTCAGAAGCTATATTTTACCCAAGAAAAACAAAAGTTTTTTTCATTAAAAAATCCAAGTAAAAAATGTTTAATTTTTAATTATGCAACCTTGTATGGGCCATTGACGGCCTCCTTCCCTTGTACGGTTGCCCCAAATCCAACAACAACAACAACAACAACAATGACAAGAACCCAATGCAATGCACCACTGCAATGCGTCCCTGTCTGAGGATCCGACTCCGAGCAGGAACAGCAGCAGCATCACCACCAGATCTAGCAGCAACGCCAGCGCGTTGTAGATCAGCAAGAAGACGTCGGTGTCGACCCAGTCGATGCGGGCAGTCAGCCACCGGAAGCCTGGCACGTTGGAATGGGACAACTAGGCGCCGCTACTGAGTGCCAACTAACTAAGCGCCGAATATGTAGCTATCTGGCGACCACACAGGGCTGACGACGCCTATTTACGTGGCGCCTAGTTGTCCCAGATAGAACCCCGCCAGGACGCCGCTAGGCAGGCGCCACTGGCCGACGGGCAGCCACTTGAGGCGGCGGGCGAAAACGATGTTGCAAACGCCGCATCGGTCGCTGCCCTGCACGCGGACCTGCGTCTCGAGGCACTCGAGGTGCACAGCGCCAATGCTGCCTGGAACAACATCTGCAGCTGCAGGCAGACTGCTGGCATGATGGGCATGCGCGCAAGGGAGGGAGGGGGGGGGGACAGGGCTCGTCAACTCCCACACACCATAGGTGTAACTGGGTAGGGTGTAGGTAGGGTTCACCCCCCCCCCCCCCCTCAGCTTCGGTCAATCCTGCACGAAAAGTAGGACCACCCCCCCAGCTTTAGTCAATCCTGCACTGACTGCAGGTTACCCCAATGGCTGAATTGTGTTTCTCATACTTTCCAAGGTGTTTTTCAGGCCTGTGAGCAGCATTTATTGTCCAAATGTCAAAAATTTCGCCTGTATTTTACACACCTACAGACCATTTTGGAGTCTTTTGGGCGCGTTTTCGGCCAAAAAATCACCAAATTTTGCCTGCGGCGCTGTTTTTTTGCTCCAACTGACCATTTTTAGAGTCACTGAAGCGCGTTTTTGGCCAACAATTTACAAATTTTTGCCTGCGGCGCTGTGTTTTCAGCAGTGGCGGCGCCAGGATTCAAAGTTAGGGGGGACAGTCCAAAAGTTACAGGGGGCAGTTTGAAAAGTCGGAGTTGTACAGGCCAGCATAACCAGGGTGGGTCCAGGAAAATTTTTGGGGAGGGCAAGATACTGGTGATTATTAATTTGCAACTGTCCACCAGTGTCTAATGCCAGCTTAAAAAGTGTGGCACACACACGGAGTAGGCGCAACCTTTTGAAAAAAAGAGGTAATAAACGGTCGATACATGAAGACCCAAAATACGTACACCTATGTACATGGCCTTCTCAGAAAACCCAGCGCCGCAGGCAAATTTTCTACTCTGCTGCGTCTCTCCCTACTAGGTTTTTATTTTAAATTTTTTTCTAGGGCACATTTTTTACCCCAGTCCTTGGGAACCTCACAGAGTAGATCCCTGGGCCCCGTTACATTACCTTGTAAAACTGATTATGACTTTACTATTTTCATGCTGTTTTGAGTTTGTTGTAAAAGTCGGTTTCAGTAAGTTGTCAGCTGATTATACAATGAGTACAGATCCCAATCAAACTGACGACAGAACTACCGTAGTTTTTGCGTGTTTATGGCGAAGTCGGTTTCAGCAAATTGTCAAGCGCCAATACGAACTCGTTTTGAATTCAAGCTGTAATAAAAGTTTGATTACGCCGAAAGGGCGTCATCAAAGGTGTAAACTCGCTTTAGCGTCGACATGGCGGCGCGGAACGCGTTGGATCTGACGCTGTCGGACGACGAGGCGTTACTAGACGGCGAAATTCGGCAGAATTAGCTTGAAGCGGGAGATTTTCGCCACCGATTCTGCTTCGACAGCGACCTTCAAAGTTGAGCCACCACTCCGACGCCTGCTGGCGCACATTTTCGGGAGCGATTATGCTGGCGGACAGCGGCTACGGCCTCACGAGTTTATTTGTTGGATTTTCGTATATCGGCGACGGAACTCGCTCTCTTGTCGTATTTTTGGGTTGCAGATCATCTGCAGACGCCGATCGTGTCGGCCAACCTGACCCAACGCCGACACCACAAGAGGAGGCGTACAACGACGACTTCTCGCTGCGCTTCAAGAGCCTGACGACAACGGCGCGTTGGCAGAAGATGGCTAGCCTGTGGAAGACGCGTGTGTGCGACTAGAAATAAAGTCGTGTGCGGATTTCGCAACCCACCCCCTCCCTGCCCATTAAAAAAATGCCGATTTACCCCTCGCCTGACCCAATTTCCGTGACGACCTACGATCCTCGCCCGCCCTCCCTTCCTACTACGGCGCGCTGCTCTTTCTCCTCCCCTTCTGCGTGCGCGCCTGGCACGCTGAAGTCCGAACCAAAGAGCATGTTCGTTGTGACCCATTTTTTGTTCCTTGTGTGTGTGCATGCGCGAGCGCGCGTGACTAACTGTTGAAGTACAGTCAAGGGAGAGGCTATGCGACTACCACACAAACAATGCAATCACTAGCGGATCCAGACGGGGGGGAGAGGGGGGTCTTCCCCTCCTGTCAGCTCAGATTTGGAGGGGAAGGAGGGGGAGAGATCAGGGGGAGAAGCAGGAAAGATTCTCACGTTTGATTCGTAAGGGAGCTGCGAAATCCCGTCATTTTTGTCTATTCCATAGTAGTATAGTTTGTGCGGTAAAAAAAATTGACCTTCTCCCCCCTCTGTCAGCAAATCCTGGATCCGCCAGTGAATGCAATGGTCCACAAACAAAAGTCGGGAGGATCAAGAAGAGAGCAACAAACAAACAACATGACACACACGCGTGTGGGGTGGGTGGGTGGTGGGTGGGGTTTAGGAACTTGGGGACGGAAGCTGGCGTCGAGGTGATGGGCACGTCGACGTCGTCCAGCTCCAGCGCGCGCTTATGACTCGACGAAGTCGCCACCACTCTCGCCCGACGATGGACACACTGCTGCAGCGCTGCAGGGGCGGCCGCGGCCGACGAGCGGGTCGGCACAGCCAAGCCGACCAAAGTGGGGCCCGTTGCGAGCCATAGTGCGTGCTGACCACCCCCTGCTCGACTGCTGACAACGGGTGTCTCGCCGCGCCCGAGCGACCGTTTTGTCGTTCTTTTTTTTCGACACTAAAACAGACAGGAATTACGGCAAACACATAAGAAAACAAGAACTGCGGAATAACGTTCTCGTCGTCCTGCTCTAGCGCGCGCCGTGATTTTGCCGTGATTATCTTTCCATAGTCGAACGGACCAGGAGCTCGCCTTCACTGCTCAATCATATAAAACCACTGTGATTCGTTCATTCCTGTCATTTTCAACACTAAAACGGACAGGAATTACGCCAAATACATACGAAAGCAAGAACCGCGGAATAACGTTCCGTTCTTTTTTTGAATATTCGCAATTACAGAACACGCCGCGCTATAATTACGCAACGGATCTGATTACAACCTGTAATACTGACGGATCCGACTATGTAACTGTTGTCGTTGTCAATCGTCAATAATATATTATACAACGTAATAATATTACGGGCATTGATTAAGGTAATGAAACGGGGCCCAGATCTTTCCCATAATTCCCAGATTTTTAGGACACTGCTCAATTGTGGCAGACGCGTCAAAACGTGCACCAAAAATGCCCATTTTTTGTTAAAAATCAGCGCTGTTCCAAATTTTTGTCCTTTACATCTTGCGCCGCAGGCGAAAATTTGGCTGTTGAACGTCGGTTTCTTCATTTTTGGCGTTGAAATTGAGCAGAACTTACACACGTCCCTTCGCCCTTATTCTCCGCCATTTAAGGCTGAATTTCAACAGGGTTAGGTAGGTACCTTGTTGCAAAAAATCTCAGCAAATTCCCAACAGCCGTCAAGCTTTGCATGTCTCTGCTTTTGGGGGGAGGGCACTGTGTGCGATGATGAGAGCGAACGCCTATCTACGTGCCGCCAGAATGGGTGAACTGCGCTATTGAGTGGGTTGCGCTCAGCTTCAGCCATGCTTTTACGACTCTGCACCAACCATTGAAATTTGTTATGCACATACACACACAACACAAGCTCTCGTACGTGATGGAGTGCAAAAAGTTGCGGGGGGCAGTCCAGAAGTTACAGGGGGCAGTCCGCCCCTCCCTGCCCCTATGTAGCGCCGCCACTGGTTTTCAGCATTCACGAAGCATTTTCTAGGTCATTATTGAGGCTGGAAAAAGAGAAATTGTATCAGATTTGGCCGTGCAGGTCACCCCCAGCGACTTTTGAAAAATCCCAGATTCACCCCCCCCCCTCAGCTTCGATGGCCAGTTACACCTCTGCCACACACCAGCGTTTGACCCATTTTCCATAGGTGGGCTCAGGGAGGGTCTAGGGAGGGTTCACCCTCCCCCTGGCCAAGGCCATCCCGCTTTTTTGCGGAAGAGAGGCCCCCCCCTGGCCATCGCCATCCCAGATAAGTTGCAGGAAACCCTCTCTCATTATTGAAAGAAATAGGTAAATATGCGTATTTTTGTCATAGGTGTTCCTTGCCCATCGTTTGCCGGGTCTCCGCCCCGGTTGGTTGTGGCCTGAAGTGGGGACTACCCACTTTGCCACCCCGGTTGGTCAGAGCCAAAAGTGGGTATTCCCCACTTCCACCCCCTGTGAAATTTGAGGTGGTGAATGGACCGACAGATGGAAATAACTAATGTGAATTGTGGCCTTCATAAAAAGAGAATGAAAAGGAATCCTTTTTTCCTTTAATTTCACTTGTTTTTTGTCCAATTGTTGTGTCATGAACAACTTTTGAATGTATGTGCCTGTTTAAATATTGCTCACAAGCAAAACTGATGCTATTGCTGCTAACACAAATGACCTAATTGGCAGGACAGCTTTGTATGTGGCTTTGACAGACAGATTTGTTGATCTGGTGACAGACATACATGTTCACAGTTGCTCATAAAGGGTATCAGTTGGTTAATGGCAAAGCACCAGATTTGACTTTTGAAACTGAACATGTCATACGAAAGGCTAAACTGCTTACATCAGCTACCTCTGAAAGATCAAGTTCAATTGCAACTGCCTTTGGTGTTGTGAAAGCACCAAAGCAGTTAACTGCTGTGATGCTGGTACATGTGCAAGGAAGATGGGGAAGAGACATGTTCATTTCTGAAATGATGAAGATAAGTAGAAGGACACCCAGCGTTCCACTGACACAATTGCATATGAGGTTCATCAATGCCTTCCAATTGCATATGAGGTTCGTCAATGCCTTCCAATTGCATATGAGGTTCATCAATGCTGCTATTACTGTGTGAATAATCCAAATGATTACACTTTTCATGAAGATGGTGACAATCACGACTGAGGTGGCATGACAGATTACAAAGCACCCTACTGCTCTCCTAATGTCACTCCAACACCATGGGCAGAAGCTGGAGTACACCAAGCAAGACAATGAAGTACAAAGCACTCTCAAATGTCAGCTCTGCAAATCAGTGTTACATGTAGCCAAGAACAGCATTATTTCTAATGGTGCAAATGGTTAGTTGTCTTATTCAGTTTATTCACTGTCACATACATATAAGTAAAACAATCCATCATTTACAGTACTTCGCCAAAAGCTTGATCAAAAATGTGCCTCTCTCTCATCCAGAACACAAAACATATGTCGAAGGCTTGTGCGGACATCTGCAAGAACAATAGTCTACCTTTTAAGACAACGAATCCCAATGTCTACCATCTGTGAGAAGTACTTGCATCTCTGCCCATCCGAGTTTGTTTGATTCGTTTTATTATTTGGCTTCATTAACTGTTTGGTCTCTTAAGGTTTCTCTCACCATACATGGCTGATATAGCACAACTGTCACCAGATTGTAACTTGGATGGTGTCTCTGCTGCTTTTCAAGTCGCAATGAGTCCAAATGATGGGCCACAGAGTCAACAACCAAGATCACAACTTGGATATTCACAGATGGTTCAAGGCAGAGATGGCTGATCAGTGTAGTAGATGTTATATGATGATGATGATGATACTTGATATATGCTGTCTAGAACTGTGTGTGTGTGATGTGTCACTTGTAAGTAAATGTCTAAAACTTGCCACATTTCACATCATTACTTCGGAGTAACATGCTTGCCACCCTCTATCATATTTGGTTGGAGCGCCCACTTCTGTTACCACCCCTAAGCAATTTTGGGTTTTGGAGGCACTTGCCGCCCCGGTTGGTCAGCAGGGTCAGGAACACCTATGATTTTTGTGTCCTTTTTCAGTGTAGCGTGACCCAAAAGCGCTTAAAAAGTGCTATGTAGGTGTTGTTTTGACACATTTTGGACCAAAAAGGACCTATTTGCGCGCTATTTTGGTGCGAAATCTTCCATTTCGACCCCCCCCCCCCTCCAAAATTTCCGATCCTGGCAGGATGGCGGGAGACCCTCCCCCCTCGATACTCCCAGCCACCCCCCCCTGGCTTTTGACACAATCTACAGTCTACACCTATGTTTTACATCTAACCTGCGCAGTCGCAGGGTCGGAGCAGCGAATTGATCGAGCCCTCACTCTCACTCCCGTAACACACCCGGCAGAATGAAGCGTTTTCTGTTTGCATTATAAGGCAAATAAGGCTTTAGCCAACTTATGCATCCACATCCACATCCGCATCCACATCCGATTCGGTTCCGGTGCACGCATGCCACCATCTTCGCAATAGCCGAAAGGGGGCAAAAGGGTAGCAAGGTTGTGTTAGCGGTCTGAGCAAGCCTAAGCAAGGCCTAAGCCTAACCAAGGCGCAAGACTAAGCCTAGCCAAGGCTCAAGACTAAGCCTAAAGAAGGCGCAAGCCTAAGCACAGGCAATGCCTGAGCCGAGCCTTAGCTGGCAGCTGGCAGCTGTGGCAGCCATAACGCTCGACATCAACAACTCCGACGCCAACGCGTCGGCTGGCAGCTTTGTCGGCAACACCGTCAGGCGCTGGCTTTACCTCTGTGATTGATTCGGAAAGTTGTTGGAGAGTCACATGTAACTGGTAAATACACTAATGGCTTTCGACTCGCAGCCTGTACACAATGACGACTACGGCTTGCGAAATGTGTTGGCACGCCACGAATGGAACACGTCAGTTGGCAGTCGGCTCACGATGGATGGATTCGTCGGCTGCGGAAACCGAGTTGTGCTTGGTGTCGGCGTTGAAGAAGTGAGTCCTGAGAGCAGAGTCGACACTGTACAGTCGAACTGTTTTTTGCGGATGTGAGACCCGGAATTCGCTGTCAGCTGACTCGCTTCTGCATCGACGACACCGACTTGATGTAGCTCAGCGAACTCGACAAGCTCTGACAATGACCGACGTTGACCAACACTGCTTCGGTTCCACTGTTCGGTCTTTAGGTGACCGCTGATATGCTGGAAGCGGCAGCTTCGACAGTGCACGACGGGGGCTGTTTGGGGCGGGGCGGGCTTGGATTGCAGCTTTGAAGCTCAGCAGGCGGGGACGGCGGCCTGTCGAAGAAGCGTCGAGCAAAAATGCCGAAACAAAAGAAAGCTTTGCCATCCGACAACAGGGAATCGCGGGCACTGCCGGACGCCTAGCAGATGCTGAAAACTTTCTGGCGACTGTGGAATCCGCCCTTCCCAGGAGCCAGAAATTGTATCCTGAAAGGGATCATCAGTAGGGTTTGGCGGGCGAGCCCAGTGCCTTGGCAAACACGTACACAAAGCCATCGTCCACGGCGAACTGATCAATCGAAACGGGCCTTTTGACAGTTCCGACTGACACTGAGCGATGAAGAACAAGAAGAGACACCCGCCGAAATTTCTCCCGACTAGCTAAAGTGGCAACAAACACCTTCAACTGTTGCAGGTGGACATGAAAAAAATGGGCTTGTGCTGGGCGCTAAGCCTAGACAAGGCCTAAGCCCAAGCTTAAGCTGAGCCTAAACAAGCCTAAGCAACGTTTCTTATTCTATTTTCCTTTTTACCCCTTTCGGTATAAGCCACACAGGGATAGCAAGCTGTAAATGGTGGCACACGTGTACCAGAACCAAATCGGATGTGGATGTGGATTCGGATGTGGATGCATAAGTTGGCTAAAGCCCAAAATAAACCGTGTCGTAACGTTGTCCTAATATGCAAATATCTAACATAAGAATTACGGTAGAAAATGAGAAAAACGGTAGCAAAAATGAGAAAAACGGTACGCGCGAAATTTAGTTTTTTGTTTTCTTCGTGTGCGCGCGTTTGTTTTCTTTGTTTAGAAATGGGGTGGAAACCATGTGTGAAAAGCAAAAGCCAAGTTTGGTTGCGGCCAGACGTTCAGCACTTGCTCGACTCACTTCGAGACAGGAGCTCGACTGCAACTATAACTTTGACTTTGGAACGGATCTTTGTCAGTTGCCTGCACAAATACGATCAGTTCTCTTAGTCGGACGACACCAGTGGGTTACATTTAGCATCTGACGGGCCACCGAGTTAGGCCTGCCACCATTTATCGGCGTCTCCGCAATCCGCCGGTTGGCCGTCGACGTACCAGTCAGCCTAGCAACACGTCGGTGCACGCCTGCAGCGTCGACGGCTTCTCGTCAACGGTCACTGGGCGCGTCGCGTCGACAGCGTCGTCTGGGCGCGCCGCAGCAGCGAGCGTCGCCGCTGCCAGGTATCGGTCTTCCGGCTCGTCAGCAGCGTCCCGCCCTCCGTCCGCAGTGAGCGTCTTCGTTCGCCGGTGCCGTCTGTCCCCTGTCGTCTGGCGCGACTCTTCCCGACGACTCTGTCGTCAGGCTCGACAAGCACCCCCGACGCGCCAGCCGGCCTAGCAACGTATTGGTGCGGCTGCGCATCGATGGCGGCTCGTCGACAGCATCCCGTTCTCCGTCAGCAGCGAGCGCTGCCGCTGCCGTCTGTCCTCCGTCTTCCGCCGAGACTGTGCCGTCCGACAAGGACTGCCGACGCGTGGAGCAGGCAATGAGCGTGTCGACGCGGCCGTGCGTCGATGTCTGCTCGTCGTCAACTTCCTCCAGGCGCGCCGTGTCGACGCTGCCACTGCTTCCTCTCGCGAACGACGACGACGACTTGCAGAGACGACCGTTCTTGTCCAGTAAAGGTCACGCGTCATCGTCGTCTCTGCTGCTGAACAAAACGATGAAAACGAGAATTATCTCGGTCTTCGAAGACGGGTGGTTTCTGAAGCTATATACGTTGATGTGCGTCTCGGCAGCGGGCGACGAGTACTTTCGCTGCCTCGTCTGTGAAAGCTTGTACCGAAAGTCAAGAACCGGCGAACGACTGACTCACTTGACGCCGACTCTGATCCGTCGTCCAGACGGCACAACCGAGTACGGCAAACGGGGGCGCGCCGTCCACCACGAAAACTGTGGCCCAAAGCACGCTTCCCAACCCAACTCGAAATTCGTCAACTGGAGCGGCAGTCGAGAAGACGAATCAAGGAAGGCAAAATGGAGCCCCGTGTGCCCCACGAAAAGGTAAAGAATTTTTCTACTTACTTATTGCCTATTGGTAAGCGAGCTCTCACTCTGACTGGTTCACTCTGACACGTTCTGGTTCAAGAAGATCGGCACAGACTTGCTGAACCATTGGTTCACCGAGAGGGACCGGACGACGAACGCAGCCGAGGCCTACCACTCGGCAATGGCGAGGTGCGTCACGTCAGTTCGTTCGACGCCCCGCGAGCGTGACTTTCACTATTTTTAGGTGGAATCTGAGGAACCCACATTTTTCGACGTTTCTCCAGCAGCTCCACTGGCGCCACTTCCAGCAGCAGACGAGGATCGACCAACTCGAGCGGCCGGGCACAAGACCACGACCCGTGAAGACCATGTACGTCGAGTTGAACGACAAGCTTGAAAAGTACAAGCAGAGATTTTCGGTACTAGGGTATGTTTGTTCTCTCTAAGCTGTAATTGCACCGGGGTTCTGTATCGGATTGCAGGAGCGACTCGGCCAGTCGAGGTTGGATCTGGCAGAGGCCACTCTCTTGGCAGAGAGGTTCCTCGCCAGAGCGAAGTACTTGCTGGCCGACGTGGACAGCGAAGGGAAGAGGACGAGGAAAGCGCAGAAGACGTTGGACCGACGGAAGAGCAGCCGCGGCCGGAAGTGTCCCGCGGCGGGCAAGGAGTTGTCGAAATCAAGTTGCAGGAATTGCGCCACGCCACATACCCAGCAAACAAAAAAGAAACAAACCGACACAAGTCATGATGACTAGAAATGCGATTAAAAATGACCAGACCGTAAAGCCTCCAATAGTGCAGCCGAGCGTTGAAACAGTAGTACCCTGGGGCACTACTGAAGAATTTACTGTATTTGTAGAGTATAACACACAACCTTAGAAAGAAAGGGTTGACTAGGCATCACATTGAAACCGCCAGTTTTGTAAACTCTGTCATGGGAGCACGAATAAAGCCTATTTTTTCTATCAAATGTTTTTTTTTGTGTAAATTCCTTGAATTAAAACGAGTCGAGCGTGATTTGCTTGACCTTCAGAGTGTCTTCTGGAATGATCTCCACGCCACGGGGGCAGTCGAGCTGAACTGGTTTGGTTTCAGGTTTAGGTTCAGGTTAAGATTCAGTACATATGGCACATGGACCCAAAACAACAATGTCTGCCATTGGGGAAGATCAAAAGAGCTACAGTGTATGCATTATATTTTGTCAGACAGATTTGTCAGCCAAATTGGTGTGAAAATGTTTAAGAGATGCTATAATCGAACCGCTGAATTGGTGCAAAAACAATCAGCGAGTGGACAGGAACTATAAACTTACAAGACATTGTATTGTCCTTATTGGATTGATTGACGTGCGCCCCTAATTGTGACCCTTGGATAGCGACTTTCTTCTTTCGAAAATAGAAATAGTAGTTGAAACATAGATTGGGTCGGTATCTTTTTCTTCTCTACCGCAGCTAACATCTTTTTCTATGGTTACTCTTACTGACAAATGGAAAAGTTCTTTTGGGTGACAGTGTGGTTTTGGTTATGCTGGCTGTATTGATTATCCGAAATCGCTGCATGCAATGGTCCACAAGACCTATCGTGAAGAACACAGGTAAAAATTGGGACCCATACCTGTAACTGGGGTGGGGTTGTGGGTTTTTTTGGGGGGGGGGGTCCCTCCCCCCAGGTGCTGAGTTTGACCCTACCGACACCCACCTCAACCTTCCCCCCCCCCGGGTTGTCCTGAACCCCTACCCAGCCCCCAGACTTTTTGGAAGCATTCTACTACATATTATAATGCAAAACAAATGCGTTTTGTACAGTGTTTTTGAGCAAGAATAGACCAAAAAGTACGTCATTTACAGTGTATTTTGACTATAAAGTACCTATTTTCAGGTTTTTACAGTGTATTTTTGACAAAAAATAGACCAAAATTGCCTCTTTTTTTGCCCAGACCCCTTCCCCCTCTGGTAAAAGAACTCTGGATTCTGGTAAAAGAACCTAGAAAAGAGACAAAAAAATGTGGAATGGACTGGAGACACTGCTGCAGTAAAGCAACGCTGATGGGTTTCCCAAGGGGACACGTGCAAAGGCACAGGCAGGCGTTACTGGGATTCGAAACAGCGACCTCTTGATTTAGGGAACATGGTAAAAAGAAGAATGTGCCCAGTAAACCATAGCTCACGATCTATGGCATGTAGCAAGAGTCCCTCCGGCGATTTCATTTTTTGATGTGGAGCATAGATGCCTGCGAGGTTTCATTTCAATTGATGCAGGCGCGAGTGGGCGACGAACCAAAAAGCTTGGCAGGACCCACTTTTCATAACATCTCCAAAAACTTCTCGGTAATGCACAAGCGTATGGAAGCGTGTTATGACTTAATCGATTCCCCCTTTGAATGCGCTTCTTTTGAGCTATCACGCGCTAGAATTAATTCAGGAAATGAAAAATAATGCACGATCATAGTTCCAAATTTTGCCCAAAATGGGAGTGCGCCAAGAGGGTCGAGCTGCGAAACATGGAAATCGGAGCGCTCCCATTCTCGAAAGTGACCTATTCCAGGTCCAGACGAGTAACTTTCATCATTACAGCACAGCTCTGCGACGAACGGTTGAAGCGTCTATAGCTAACAAACTTTTGGAACAAAACACCTAAAAATTGGCCTTTCGAAGAGGGCTGACAGAGACACGGGCATCGGAGCGCTCCCATTTGTCGAAAGTAACCTATTCCAATCCGGACGATTAACTTTTGTCATTACAGCACAGCGGTATCACGAACGGTTGAAGCGCCTATAGGTGACAAACTTTTTTTGGTCGGATTTGCCGAAATTTTGGTACCCAATATCTCATTATGTGGTTAGAATTTCAAATGTCATGCAAGCGCCCCAGACATTCTTTGTAAAGCTGTTCACGAAAATCAAAAAAACATTTGGGGATTTGCTCGGCTTTTTTTCGACTTTTACTCTTGTCGGGTTTTGGCCAAAATAAAACGACTATGTTTCGAAAAATGACCAAATCGGCCATAACTATAGATCCGAAGCACCTAGATAAATTTACCTAGGGGCACAAAATTGCCATCATATACTACGTGCTCACGCCAAGTTTCGTCCCAATCAACAGTAGCGTTCCAGAGCGGCGACCCTAAAAGTGTGTGCAGAACATGAAAAAAAAAACACCACTTTTTTGGAACATTTTTGTACAACTTGTCTTAATACCTTGTTCGAACTTGTTGTCTGAACTTGTTCGAGTACCAAAACGCGGGACGGCTCATTCGATTCCGGTCTAGAAGGCGGTTCTTTTGAGCTATCATTCGCCAAAATCGGTTCAGGCAATCAAGAGTTATAATCGACTAAAAATTCTACAAACCGCATTGAGGAAGTGCTCACATATACGGGTTGTACGCGGTTGTACGGGTTGAAAGCCGTACTAAACTGACCATTGACTGCTACAAGTAATTTCGAGGTTGAAGCAATAGTGGACTTCCCTCCAATAGTGCCTCAGGGTACGCCTCCCATTGTTGAAAGTTTAGTGCCCTGGGCGCGCGAATGCACAGTAAACTAAAGCCAGAGAAGCCTAACGATCGACAGTGCAGACCAGACGCGCTACTTACTAAGGCAGCTTGAAACATTTCCCTGAAGCGAACACCCACTCTGTAGTGTACGCAACGACACTACAGTGATCCCAAGCACGAAGAGCGGACGTGACATGCGAGCGAACGGAACTATGTAATGTGACACTGTCGACTTGGAAAATAGAGTATATTAGTAGTGACTAATTTAACAGAAAAGATAGTTAGTACACTACAAGTGGCGTGACCTTGAAGAGGAGGACGACACGCGGAGAAATGGCGACTGCGAGCGAGTCGGATCTGACGACGATGCCGACCTTGATGGCGCGCATGCCCGTCCCGTCCGTCGACAAGTGGCTACCGCACCCCGGGGAGCCGTTGTGCGCCTTCAAGCAGTGGCTGAAGCTGTTCAAGCGCTTCACCATGCTCACGGACGCGAACCGCCCAGCGGATCAGAAGCTCACGGCGGCTCAGAAGAACACGCTCCTCTACATGCTGCTCGGGACCGAGGGCGCGCGCCAGTTCGACACGAACCCCGCCGCCGAGGAGATCGACAGCATGGGCCACGAGGACTTTGTTGCCGCCGTCAGCGCTCAGTTCGCCCCGCCGATCAGCCCGGCAGCCGCCTGCTACGACTTCTACAAGCGAGACCAGGCGCCGCACGAGTCTGCCGACGAGTACCTCTGCGCCCTCCGCACCATCGCCGTGGATTGTGGCTTCGGCAGTCAGCTCGACTACCAGCTAGCCATCCGGCTCATCTGCGGTTGCGCGAGCAAGGACACGCAGACGCGGCTGCTCACGCTGAAGAAGGTCGACATGAAGGCAGTGCTGGCAACGATGCAGGCTGAAGAGCGCGCGCGGACAGAAGCGGACGCGATGTCGAGACGACATGCGCAGGTCCAAGCGCTGAAGCAGGCGCCAGCTGCGGAGCCGTGTGAAGCGAAGTGCCGAAGCTGCGGTCTGACAGGACACCGGAGCTACAGCGCCAGCTGCCCGGCCAAGGACAAGACTTGCAACCGCTGCAAGCACAGAGGCCACTACGCTCGTTGCTGCAGAGCAAGCAGGCAACAGCCAGAGCAGCGCCAGCAGCGACTGCAGGAGAAGGACGACGACGCCATCCTGTCAGTGCGCGAGGCTGGTGGCAAGATGCTCGTCAAGACCATCTCCATCTGGGACGGCAGCGAGTTCCGTCGCGTCAAGTTGGAGATGGACACCGGCGCTGGGTGCTCGACGATGACGCAGGCAGTGCGCGACGACCTCTTCCCCGACTTGCCCATGCGACTGTTGGACAAGCGCCTTGTCAACTTCGATGGCACGGAAGTCTCGGGAGTCCTCGGCATTGTCCAGACGTCCGTGAAACTGGGAAAGAAGACCCACAAGGGCAGCTTCTACGTCGTCAGCAACAACTGTTCGTCTGTGCTGGGCCGAAACTTCTTGACGCCGCTGGAAGCAAAGATCGAGCTCGCGGCGTGGAAGGACAAGAAGACGCCAGCGATGGAGGGCAGCGACGACAACACGGGCCAGTGGACGCCGTCGACTGCACGAATGACGGAGACGGCTGAGCTGAGGACGCCAGCGCCCTGCCACACTACCTCGAAGACGACCGCCGAGCTGTCGACGCCGGCATCGACCCAGAAGACGACCGCCGGCAGCCTACAGCAGCCGCCCGTCTTCAGCTAGAAGGGGAGGGATGTAGTGTACGCAACGACACTACAGTGATCCCAAGCACGAAGAGCGGACGTGACATGCGAGCGAACGGAACTATGTAATGTGACACTGTCGACTTGGAAAATAGAGTATATTAGTAGTGACTAATTTAACAGAAAAGATAGTTAGTACACTACACACTCGCTCACACAATTTTGCACATACGCCGCCGCGCATCCAGGGTGTATCCAAGGAAAGAGAAAACTACTACGGGCGCCACAATCATCCTGCGGACACCCACCACATTTGACTTCTATATTTGGATTTGTTACAATACAACACAACCGTAGGGTTCGTTGTTGTGATACACGTGGAGATTGCTTTCTGCAAAACACCTCACTATTCCTACACAGAGTGAAACGTTTCCGTCTTACTCGTCCCAAATCCCAACACACAAACATGTTTCAAAGACAAATGATAAACCCTTCTACATGCTTTTTGAGCGTTCTAAGCCGTTTACTCTCTCATAAACAAAAGACATTGGTTTGTGGCACCGGTATGCCCTGCCAGCATATGGTAATTAATATAATTATATCCCCCTATAATTACCCCTCTCCAATAGCCCCTTGCAGCTGAGGGTCGAAAAAATAGTACCCAGAAATAGGTAGGTAACGTTAAATCAGGGGGAACACAAAACCGCTCACTCCAATTACATGTACGGTTAGTGTTACCTAATGCATACTGTAGAAAACAAAAAAAAATATCAACTGATACGATGCAAAATCGACAAAGTGCCAAGAGTCGTCATTGGACAACAGTGGGTTCTCTATTCCACCCAAGCGTTATACCTTCACCCTCCAAACCGCGAGGCGTGTAAGAAGCGTACGATTCGCAGTAAAGAAACGAAATAGCGAAAGTGACAGACATACGGACAGATATCGAACGTACGAAGACGAGCAAGCCTGAAGGGGGCTTTTTTGGCTCCAAAAACCTGTTTATTACACCCGGGGACAACACCCTACTTCATGTCTCTGTTCCCCCCCCCCCCAAGAATGCCCTGATGGCAGGTATGCATGGGGAGTGGGGGTGGGTGGGACACTCTACGGTTGCAGGCACGGCAAATTCTCCAACAGTGCCCCCCAAGCAGCCAAATGTTGAGATGATAGCAGCCCCAGGGTACTATTGGAAAACTTACTGTATGCCCGCTGAGTCACGCACGCACGCGCCTACAAAAACGAGACGCATCAAACTGTGTTACACGTACCGCCTTGACTAGGATAGAGCTCCTTCTTTGTAGTAGGTATCACACGAGAAACCGTCAAAAGCCGCGCGGAATGCCCACCATAGGAACGTTAAAAGAAACGCGGACGTACACACTGACACGCACCCACGCACGCACTGACGACAGTGTAAGGGTGTGCGTCGCGCGCAGAAAAGCAGCAGTGAGCTCTCAGGGTATCATTTTGATAGCAGCACTGAACGATCAATGTAATCGAAAGGAAAGCATGAAACTCGCGCAAGGGCGGAACGCAGTACTACGCACTACGTTGAAACGTACGCATAAAAACACCCAGCAATGGAGGAATGAATGGGCAACCCTGCACGCGCAAAGGTTTTCTAACCTACACAGCAGTGGCGCAATTCCTGAGATTCATATCAGCACTACATACCTATATTGGAAAATGTAAAAAAAGGAGTTGAGGAGTTGTCGAAATCAAGTTGCAGGAATTGCGCCACATACAAAGCAAACCGAAAGGAAACAAACCGACGCAAGCCACGATGACTAGAAATGCGATTAAAAATGACCAGACCGTAAAGCCTCCAATAGTGTAGCCAGAAGGGTTGAAACAATAGATAGTACCCCTGGGGCACTACTGAAGAATTTACGGTATTTGTAGAGTATAACACACAGTCCAGTGATGATAACACACAACCTTAGAAAGAAAGGGTTGACTAGGCATCACATTGAAACCGCCAGTTTTGTAAACTCTGTGATGGGAACACGAATAAAGCCTATTTTTTTCTATCAAATGTTTTTTTTTTGTGTAAATTCCTTGAATTAAAACGAGTCGAGCGTGATTTGCTTGACCTTCAGAGTGTCTTCTGGAATGATCTCCACGCCACGGGGGCAGTCGAGCTGAACTGGTTTGGTTTCAGGTTTAGGTTCAGGTTAAGATTCAGTACATATGGCACATGGACCCAAAACAACAATGTCTGCCATTGGGGAAGATCAAAAGAGCTACAGTGTATGCATTATATTTTGTCAGACAGATTTGTCAGCCAAATTGGTGTGAAAATGTTTAAGAGATGCTATAATTGAACCGCCGAATTGGTGCAAAAACAATCAGCGAGTGGACAGGAACTATAAACTTACAAGACATTGTATTGTCCTTATTGGATTGATTGACGTGCGCCCCTAATTGTGACCCTTGGATAGCGACTTTCTTCTTTCGAAAATAGAAATAGTAGTTGAAACATAGATTGGGTCGGTATCTTTTTCTTCTCTACCGCAGCTAACATCTTTTTCTATGGTTACTCTTACTGACAAATGGAAAAGTTCTTTTGGGTCACAGTGTGGTTTTGGTTATGCTGGCTGTATTGATTATCCGAAATCGCTGCATGCAATGGTCCACAAGACCTATCGTGAACAACACAGGTAAAAATTGGGACCCATACCTGTAACTGGGGTGGGGTTGTGGGTGTTTTTTTGGGGGGGGGGTCCCTCCCCCCAGGTGCTGAGTTTGACCCTACCGACACCCACCCCAACCTTCCCCCCCCCCGGGTTGTCCTGAACCCCTACCCAGCCCCCAGACTTTTTGGAAGCATTCTACTACATATTATAATGCAAAACAAATGCGTTTTGTACAGTGTTTTTGAGCAAGAATAGACCAAAAAGTACGTCATTTACAGTGTATTTTGACTATAAAGTACCTATTTTCAGGTTTTTACAGTGTATTTTTGACAAAAAATAGACCAAAATTGCCTCTTTTTTTGCCCAGACCCCTTCCCCCTCTGGTAAAAGAACTCTGGATTCTGGTAAATGAACCTAGAAAAGAGACAAAAAAATGTGGAATGGACTGGAGACACTGCAGTAAAGCAACGCTGATGGGTTTCCCAAGGGGACACGTGCAAAGGCACAGGCAGGCGTTACTGGGATTCGAAACAGCGACCTCTTGATTTAGGGAACATGGTAAAAAGAAGAATGTGCCCAGTAAACCATAGCTCACGATCTATGGCATGTAGCAAGAGTCCCTCCGGCGATTTCATTTTTTGATGTGGAGCATAGATGCCTGCGAGGTTTCATTTCAATTGATGCAGGCGCGAGTGGGCGACGAACCAAAAAGCTTGGCAGGACCCACTTTTCATAACATCTCCAAAAACTTCTCGGTAATGCACAAGCGTATGGAAGCGTGTTATGACTTAATCGATTCCCCCTTTGAATGCGCTTCTTTTGAGCTATCACGCGCTAGAATTAGTTCAGGAAATGAAAAATAATGCACGATCATAGTTCCAAATTTTGCCCAAAATGGGAGTGCGCCAAGAGGGTCGAGCTGCGAAACATGGAAATCGGAGCGCTCCCATTCTCGAAAGTGACCTATTACAGGTCCAGACGAGTAACTTTCATCATTACAGCACAGCTCTGCGACGAACGGTTGAAGCGTCTATAGCTAACAAACTTTTGGAACAAAACACCTAAAAAATGGCCTTTCGAAGAGTGCTGACAGAGACACGGGCATCGGAGCGCTCCCATTTGTCGAAAGTAACCTATTCCAATCCGGACGATTAACTTTTGTCATTACAGCACAGCGGTATCACGAACGGTTGAAGCGCCTATAGGTGACAAACTTTTTTTGGTCGGATTTGCCGAAATTTTGGTACCCAATATCTCATTATGTGGTTAGAATTTCAAATGTCATGCAAGCGCCCCAGACATTCTTTGTAAAGCTGTTCACGAAAATCAAAAAAACATTTGGGGATTTACTCGGCTTTTTTTCGACTTTTACTCTTGTCGGGTTTTGGCCAAAATAAAACGACTATGTTTCGAAAAATGACCAAATCGGCCATAACTATAGATCCGAACCTAGATAAATTTACCTAGGGGCACAAAATTGCCATCATATACTACGTGCTCACGCCAAGTTTCGTCCCAATCAACAGTAGCGTTCCAGAGCGGCGACCCTAAAAGTGTGTGCAGAACATGAAAAAAAAAACACCACTTTTTTGGAACATTTTTGTACAACTTGTCTTAATACCTTGTTCGAACTTGTTGTCTGAACTTGTTCGAGTACCAAAACGCGGGACGGCTCATTCGATTCCGGTCTAGAAGGCGGTTCTTTTGAGCTATCATTCGCCAAAATCGGTTCAGGCAATCAAGAGTTATAATCGACTAAAAATTCTACAAACCGCATTGAGGAAGTGCTCACATATACGGGTTGTACGCGGTTGTACGGGTTGAAAGCCGTACTAAACTGACCATTGACTGCTACAAGTAATTTCGAGGTTGAAGCAATAGTGGACTTCCCTCCAATAGTGCCTCAGGGTACGCCTCCCATTGTTGAAAGTTTAGTGCCCTGGGCGCGCGAATGCACAGTAAACTAAAGCCAGAGAAGCCTAACGATCGACAGTGCAGACCAGACGCGCTACTTACTAAGGCAGCTTGAAACATTTCCCTGAAGCGAACACCCACTCGCTCACACAATTTTGCACATACGCCGCCGCGCATCCAGGGTGTATCCAAGGAAAGAGAAAACTACTACGGGCGCCACAATCATCCTGCGGACACCCACCACATTTGACTTCTATATTTGGATTTGTTACAATACAACACAACCGTAGGGTTCGTTGTTGTGATACACGTGGAGATTGCTTTCTGCAAAACACCTCACTATTCCTACACAGAGTGAAACGTTTCCGTCTTACTCGTCCCAAATCCCAACACACAAACATGTTTCAAAGACAAATGATAAACCCTTCTACATGCTTTTTGAGCGTTCTAAGCCGTTTACTCTCTCATAAACAAAAGACATTGGTTTGTGGCACCGGTATGCCCTGCCAGCATATGGTAATTAATATAATTATATCCCCCTATAATTACCCCTCTCCAATAGCCCCTTGCAGCTGAGGGTCGAAAAAATAGTACCCAGAAATAGGTAGGTAACGTTAAATCAGGGGGAACACAAAACCGCTCACTCCAATTACATGTACGGTTAGTGTTACCTAATGCATACTGTAGAAAACAAAAAAAAATATCAACTGATACGATGCAAAATCGACAAAGTGCCAAGAGTCGTCATTGGACAACAGTGGGTTCTCTATTCCACCCAAGCGTTATACCTTCACCCTCCAAACCGCGAGGCGTGTAAGAAGCGTACGATTCGCAGTAAAGAAACGAAATAGCGAAAGTGACAGACATACGGACAGATATCGAACGTACGAAGACGAGCAAGCCTGAAGGGGGCTTTTTTGGCTCCAAAAACCTGTTTATTACACCCGGGGACAACACCCTACTTCATGTCTCTGTTCCCCCCCCCCCAAGAATGCCCTGATGGCAGGTATGCATGGGGAGTGGGGGTGGGTGGGACACTCTACGGTTGCAGGCACGGCAAATTCTCCAACAGTGCCCCCCAAGCAGCCAAATGTTGAGATGATAGCAGCCCCAGGGTACTATTGGAAAACTTACTGTATGCCCGCTGAGTCACGCACGCACGCGCCTACAAAAACGAGACGCATCAAACTGTGTTACACGTACCGCCTTGACTAGGATAGAGCTCCTTCTTTGTAGTAGGTATCACACGAGAAACCGTCAAAAGCCGCGCGGAATGCCCACCATAGGAACGTTAAAAGAAACGCGGACGTACACACTGACACGCACCCACGCACGCACTGACGACAGTGTAAGGGTGTGCGTCGCGCGCAGAAAAGCAGCAGTGAGCTCTCAGGGTATCATTTTGATAGCAGCACTGAACGATCAATGTAATCGAAAGGAAAGCATGAAACTCGCGCAAGGGCGGAACGCAGTACTACGCACTACGTTGAAACGTACGCATAAAAACACCCAGCAATGGAGGAATGAATGGGCAACCCTGCACGCGCAAAGGTTTTCTAACCTACACAGCAGTGGCGCAATTCCTGAGATTCATATCAGCACTACATACCTATATTGGAAAATGTAAAAAAAGGAGTTGAGGAGTTGTCGAAATCAAGTTGCAGGAATTGCGCCACATACAAAGCAAACCGAAAGGAAACAAACCGACGCAAGCCACGATGACTAGAAATGCGATTAAAAATGACCAGACCGTAAAGCCTCCAATAGTGTAGCCAGAAGGGTTGAAACAATAGATAGTACCCCTGGGGCACTACTGAAGAATTTACGGTATTTGTAGAGTATAACACACAGTCCAGTGATGATAACACACAACCTTAGAAAGAAAGGGTTGACTAGGCATCACATTGAAACCGCCAGTTTTGTAAACTCTGTGATGGGAACACGAATAAAGCCTATTTTTTTCTATCAAATGTTTTTTTTTTCAATTTTGTGTAAATTTCTTAAATTAAAGCGAGTCGAGCGTGATTCGCTTGACCTTCGGAGTGTCTTCTGGAATGATCTCCACGCCACGGGGGTAGTCCAGCTAAACCGGTTTGGTGTCAGGTTTACGTTCAGGTTAAGATTCAGTTTTGTTTGGGCAAAATCATACTACATACGGCACATGGACCCAAAACAACAATGTTAGCCACTGTGGGAAGATCAAAAGAGCTACAGTGTATGCATATTTTGCCAGACACCAAACCAAATTGGGGTGAAAATGTTTAAGAGATGCTATAATAGAACCGCTGAACGTGCGCAAAACCAATTGGGCTGGTCCGGAGTCAACTGGTACTATAAACTTACACACACGACATTGTACTGACCTTATTGTGTTGATTGACGTGCGCCCTCTATTGTGACCCTTATAGATGCCGACATTCATGTGGAAGGGGGGGGGGCAACCCGGTACACGCAACTTGGCGACAGCTCTTACCCCCCCCCCCCGGGGGCGCAATCCTTCCCCTCTCCTATACGATAAACTAAAATTTAAAATAATACCCTGCCCGCATCCCAAAGGGTGGAATCAGGGGGGGGGGAACAAAAAACCGCACACCACAGGGCCAAACGCAGTTATGCCCCTGGAGGTCCCGGTTAGACGTGTGTGTGTGTGTGTCTCAGAGCGCACCTGAAATTTGTCGGGGGCATCGTGGAAGACGTTGTCGTTCTCGTCCGCGGCCCCTCCCTCCTTCTCCTCCGCCAGAAAGTACTCAAAGGCCCACAGCAAATTGTCGTTCTCGTACACTGGCTCCAGGAAGCTGCAAGCGAGTCAATTCATCAATATTTATATAATTATCCCAAAAAATGTGCAAAGTCTCAAAAGTTTGCAGTGTCGTAGGTGCGTGCGTGCGTGCGCGCCGGTGCGTGCGTGTTGGTGCGTGCGTGCTGGTGCGTGCGTGTCCGTGCGTGCGTGCGTACGTGCCCGTGCGTGCAAGTGCGTGCATGCGTGCCGGTGCGTGCCGGTGCGTGCGTGCCAATGCGGCGTGTACATACCTCTCGTGTCTCCACTTGTCCCTTTTGTCCAAGAGACCAGCCAGATGGGCGCTGTTCTCGCAGTAGTGATCGCGCACCCCCTCCAGACTGTCGAATTCCGCCTCGCACGCGCAACACACGCCGTCAAAGGACTAAAATTGAACTAGGGGAAGGGTTGCAATGGGGGGGGGGGCAAAGGAGATGCAAGCGGACCCCCACCGGAAATTCTCGTGAGAGGACACAGAAGATGCCCCCCCCCCCCTGGGTGAGGGCACGAAACCGCTGCCGTCTCAGCGCTAACAAACTTGTTTGACTCGACTTTACTTGGATACGTCGAACATAACTGCAGAAAGTTATTGAGTGCCAATGCTCAAGCCAAGATGAGAATCAATTTTGGACGTGGACGAGAACAACCAACATTTACACACTTTTATCGCTTTAGACAGCGTGAAAATCAGTTGGGAAAATTCTGGGGGAGGTTTGAGAGGGGGGGGGGGTTGGAAAAATAGTGGAGGTTGGGGGTAACTCCCCAGTTGCAGGGTATGTGTTCCACCCCAAGGTACCGTACCACTTCCACGCAGCAATGCCCTGGGTTAGGTACTACAGTTTCTGATTGCATGCGTCTGCATATTCAATGGGACACCAAAGATGATATACCGTAAATCCCCCAATGAACGCCCTGGGCGTTCATTTTTCAACCCACCCTCTACACTGGGCGTTCATTGGAGGGGGCGTTCATTGTAGGGAGAGGCCTTCATTGGAGGGGGGCCTTCTTTGGAGGATTTGCAGCAGTCAAGAGCCGAAGCAAAACGGCACGCACGAGACTGCGAACGTAGTTGATGAGTTGTGCGCGCTCGTAGAAGCCAAAGGATTTCTCCTTGACGATTCGCGCCAAGTCGAACGCGTGCGTCGTCTGCAATACCGTAGTCTTTGTACCGTAGTGTCGGTGGCAGTGGGGGCGAGCGCAGGCAACGATAGGAAGAAAATTCGATTGAGCGCGCAAGACTAGCTCGAAAATCCAACTACACACACACCACACACACACACTAGAGATGGCTTTTGAAAAAAAATCGACTTTTTTTAAAAGTTTTTTTTAATTAAAAAATTCTTTTCCAAATTAAAGGAGGGTTGCGTGCGATGATGCGTGGCATGCGATGACGACTGCCATAGCTTGCTTTACACCCACAGGCGCACTACATTGTACAATGGTATGTACACTGTACAACATGTATACCACACAGGTAACGTGGTGACTATGCCTATGTCCACATTCAATGCTAAATGCACCAAAGGGCCAAATTTAGCACTGTATCAGACCCAATCTTGAAGGGAAGACACAAAACTGGTGAAAAACAAAAGGGAAAACGCAAAAGAATAGTCACAAAAACCGAAAAATTTCACTTTTTTATTAAAAAAAATATTAGAGGTCCCATTTTTTATTGAAATTTGTTTTAATAAAAAACATATTTTCAAAACTGAAACCATCTCTAACACACATATCAGTGGAGTGAAGTTGAGCGAACATGTACCTGGCTGAAACGGAACAACTGACACACGCGCTACTTACCAAGGCTGATTGAAGCATTTCTATTGAGCCACTGCGCCACACACACTCTCTAATGAACGTTGCACTTCGCACATATAATGGTATCTGGATTCAATTCTTAGTCAATGAGCAAGTGCCCATTGGCCATAAACAATAAACAATGACTACAGTAGCCATGGAAATTGAACTGTGGAGGCGGTAGAGTTGCATGCATCGAAATTACACTTGGCCACTTTTGGAGAAGGGGCATTACTGGAGGATATAAGGTAAATCAGATATTAAATTCCAAAAGGTGATCTTTAGCCCGTTTTTTTCGCGAATGTCACGCCGCCTCAGGCCAAATGTGTGCAATTTTTTTCAAGGAATTCGCTCGAGGGTCTGGAAATTGAACCGGGGGGGGAGGGTTCATACGTCTTTCTCGAGAGGGGGGGGGGGTCCAATCTTCACATCAGTGTGGAGTGACAAAAAGGGAAGTGACTGACGGTCATGTGTTCCAGCAGTTCCTCGAGTTGGTCTTCGGTGCGCTCGCAGAAGAGACAGACGACCGCAATGTGCGCGCTGTCGTACGCGTTGTCGAACAGCCACTCAGCCCAAGAATCCCTAAACGTGAGTGCAAGCGTGCGTGCGTGCGTGCGTGTGTGTGTGTGTGCGCGCGTGTGTGCGTGCGTGCGTGCGTGCGTGCGTGCGTGCGTGCGTGCGTGCGTGCGTGCGTGCGCGTGTGTGTGCGTGCGTGCGCGCGTGTGCGTGTGTGTGTGCAGGCAGAAATGCCGAGAGTGGACCAGGTTAGGCAATCTAGCCTGACAAACCTAGAAAAGCCAATGAATCTTACACTGAATAAACTGGTCAGTCTTCGACGCGATCTTTTTTTTTGCAATTAAAATTGTGTTGCCTGATACTGACTAGGTACGCGAAATTCTCGACTGTTTTGGTCAATCCCTCCCTAAATAAATCCTCACTACGCACTGCGCGCTACTGGTATCCACGGTCACTGAAGAATAGAGAAATTTAGTAATTACGTCGTACACCCTACGAAAATGGCTGACCTCACAACGCCACCCCCCCCCCCGGCGCATTTTCGCTTCGAAAAAAAAAAAATACAAGATCCCAATAGTAGAAAGCAGAATTTGTTTGGTGGAGGTCGAGCTGGTCGCACTGGCTTGCACGAAAAACACCTCCCACTTTCTAGGCAGAGAGCAACGTCTTTTCCATCATAAATCCCCATCAGTAATCGCCAGCAATGTTTCAACCACAGTTGATAAACACGTTCGAACTCTTTGCATGACAGTCACGTCACCCTGTCTTCCCAAATTGCAAGTGTTCTTTGAATTGAGCAGGCAAATTTTTAAGTAATTTGAGCACTAATTGTCTTTTGCCCACATAAATCGCTCACTGTTCGTTCTCGTCGTCACTGTCGGCGAAGGAGGTGGTGGTGGCGTCCTCCTCAAAATCCTCGGCAAGCACATCTAGCCACTTCTTTCCCAACTCCTAAAACTGGCTCTCTCCCCCATACTAGCCACATTGTGCCCCCTCATAGACAGACCCCAAGGTCGAAAGCCACCTCCGCCAGAAGTGTTTTTTTACCTGTTGAAAATGAAACAAAGTGAGTGGGCGTTTTGCGCATTTTTCAGTATTTAAAAAAAACGACTACACCAATATCTGGGGGGGGGTTAATGCTAATGCATGCTAATGTAACAAGCGTCAGGCCGATTGGGGGGGGGGCTGGAAATAGGACGAGGGAAGGCTAGGTGCCACAAACAAAAGAAAGTTGCACACCAAAATAGTGCTGAATAGGTGCTTTTGGTCAAAATGGTGCTAATGCAAGAATACCGCACATAGTAATGAATTGACGTTCACTACCTACACACGATGACGGTGGATAGTGCATTATTATTCCCCAGTCACAATTCACAGTTCACAGCTTAGATTCTGCAGGAGGGGGTGTCTTTTTTTTTAATTCGGTGCTCCCAGCCCCCCCTCCCCCACAAATAGAGCCACACTCACGAGATAGTTGATGACGTAGAACTTGTCGTAGTACTTGTTGTTGGGATTGACCTCGCGGTGGAGCTGCCGGCGCATGTGCTCCATCAGCTGTTGGCGGTCGGCGCAGGCCTTCTCGCAGTACAGACACTCGTACCTGCAAGCGGACACGCACGCACGCGCACACTGCATCGGGAAGAATGGAGTCGAGAAAATGCGGACAAACACACAAGGTGTACGCTATCATCCATCCCCCGCTCCCCGGCGAACGAAAAAAGAAGGTTCGACTGTTTAGTACAATACCGTAACTGGGGAACGGGAGGGGGGGTTATACCTGCAGCCGGATCTAGCAGGAGAGTGGGCGGGCGCTGAGGGGGGGGGGGTAGTAAATGGCCTTCTGGGCGTGGGTCTTTCAACACTGAAAATGTAAATCCAGAATATTGAGTAGCTCGTATGCATAGTTTTTTAGACAGGCTGAAAAAATTGCATCAAAAGTCTGGGGAGAAGTGAGAGTGAGACCTCCCCCACAGCCACCCCCCCCCCCCCCACAAGCCAGGACAATTCCCAGTCACAGTTACAGGCATCTACTGTATTAGATT